>JASDQU010171656.1:0-21061 GCA_032191745.1 Picea mariana
TATAAATATTCTCGACCCTTTTAGATTGAGAGTTTTACTAAGTATGCCATATTTATGGTCAATAGATCTTACTACCTAAACATGAATTAACCTATCTTTATGCTCAATTATTTATCCCAACCTCTTTGCTTCTATGAGACAAGTTGTTTCAATTTGTAATTTATTTTTTAGTTCTTCTTTGACTAGTACTAGCATGTCCTCATCTTTCTTCTATTTCAAACCTAAAAGTATGAGGCTCAAGGCTTAAGGCTATTTTGTTACACTCAAGGTCTAACTCTATAATCTTATTCATTTCCTCTTTGATGGGTTTGATATCCAATTTACCTTCCAAACTATTTAGAGCCAAATTGTTATTTATTTTTTCTTAGTAGCTCTTTAATCGTGTTCTTGATATTAAGATTTTCTAGATTTCCAACCTCTCATTCTTAGGTTATTTCTTTCTTTTCTTGGATTTTCTTTTCCATTTTTTATAACTTAATCTCCATTTTTTGCATCTTATTCTCCAACCCTATTATCTCTTTCTCAATCTTGTCTTCAAAGGATCCAAATTTATTATCGAACATTTCCTCTAACTTTATTTGAAGTTTAACTTCTCTTCCTTATCTAAGTTTTTCTAATGATCCTATATATTCACAAATATTGTTTAAGGTTACTTGGCTAGGTATCCCCTTTAGAGGTTTTGGTAAATGTAGTTAATTATTCATATTATAAAAAAAACTATAAGAACTAATTTTACACATGATTATGTCAAATTCTTATATTAAAGTTACAAAGGTACATGCCTTAGTGAAAATGTCCCATAATACTTTAAGAATTTAAATTTAAAATTACAATTACAATTTATAAATATTATGTAGGTGTAAATCATTTATCCTAAATTTCTTTAAAATTACTTTTTTATATAACTTTAAAATCTATTTTTTAATATCTTATTTAAAATTATAACAATTTGACAAAGTATAAATACACTTATTTACTAACACATTTTAAAACATAATAATGGGACAACAAAGAAACAATTTTTCAATTCAAACTGAAATAAGAATATATAAAACTACATACATGTTGGTTACTTATATATCTGTCTGAGTTCATATCTTTAGCTTGAGTGACCCAGGGTTCATGTCTGTTCGGGGTTCCAACAAAGCCTCTAAAACCATACGCCCTCCTGGTGAACCAGAAGTCAACGTAGTACATGGAGTGCACTGTGCAGTCTCACCCGAGATAGTCTTAATGGGTGACTGCAATATTCAAGCTCTTGCAGTCCAAGATTGAGTCGGGATCTGTTAGGGTGCGCTATGGATTTTATTTATCTTATTAGCAATATTTGGTCAATCATCGATCTTAGTTATCCTGTTGTTCCTTATGCATGCATGTAAATAAAGAGATCTAACTATCCATCAAGCATTGATATAAGACTTTAACCATTAACAACAAAGATACAACCAATAATCATTCCACACAACACATAAATTACTATGGTTCCCCCCCTCCTGTGATATGTCCACAAAGATTTGGCTCTAAGGATATTTTATTATAGGTCTTTCATGCATGGCACCGCGCACACTATATATCTATTCATACATTCATCAATCAGACTTTCCGACCTATATGAGGATTACTAGATTGCACCAGGCTCCCTAGCCTGCGATCTAACCCTCAAGGTCATGTCCCTTTTCCCTCCCATAGATCAACAACTTACAACAAAGGTCTCAAATCATACTTATGTCACAGACCTGTTACCTTATCTCGTGTGATTAACTAATACAACCATATAAGACACCAAACCCCAAAACCAACAACCCCTTAGACCTTCTAGGTGTCTATTTATACCTATTCTTGGATCATCGGCCATTACATTCTCTTACCAAAACCCTAATCTACTTAGGTCTTCTTGCATGTTGGCCTTGTGCACTTTTTTCCTCTGCATGCGCACTTTCTTTTTCTTCTTTTCTGCCAGTTGTATTTCTTTCCCTTCTTCTTTCATGCGCACCTCACATGCTTTTCTTCCAACTGTATTGCCTCCATGTTGTGCCATTTTCCCAAAATGGGATTGTTCCCAACAAGCCCCCAACACTGACATCGTGACTCATCTCGAGTCACTACTTGACTTATTCCACTGTCACTGCTTGCCTCTTGTGTCAAACACTGCCTACTGCAATGTGTCATACATATCCATTATGCGTTGGCATTGTTGTTGAGCCTGACTACTCTTGTTAGTCATACTGGTGACCACCTTCTCCATGATGGGAGACTGCAATAGCTCTTTGCCTTCAGCCCTGATCTTCTCAAGTTTCTTCTTAGCTGCGTCACTCTCCATGACCAGCTGCTCTGCGTTTTCTTGTAGGGGCTCTAGAAGCACATGTCTTGTTGTCTTCTATGTTTGGAATGATTTCTCTTCCAATTGCAGAGCCTTTAGCTCTTTGGTGGTCTTGATCTTCTCCGGTAGTGACATTGTTTTCTATCGTTGCTTCACTTCCTCCATTGTTGCGTGGATTTTGGCTTCCTTATCCTGTTTCCCGGAGGCTCCCGTCCTCTAATAGGTGAGTCCAAAGCTACGCGCTCTTCTCTAACAATGTTGTGATGGTATGAATACTTTGGTTGATTCCCTCCGTAGTTGTTGTTACATCCTTTTCCCTCTAATCTATGACTTATGGGGGAGTCATGGGTGTGACACACTCCTCCAACTCTTTTATCCTCTCCTTGTACTCCTGGATAGTCTATTCTATCTTGCGCAGCTTCTGCCTTGATGACCCAGCCTCATCGTTGGTGATTTCAAGAATTGTTTCAAACAACATATGGATTTGTTGCTCCATCTCCTACACTTTCGGCTTTGATTTCTCTTTCT
Organism: Picea mariana; assembly: GCA_032191745.1. NCBI lineage: Eukaryota > Viridiplantae > Streptophyta > Pinopsida > Pinales > Pinaceae > Picea > Picea mariana. Next base: position 2,849 of record JASDQU010171656.1, read on the forward strand.
ACTGCACCTCAAGGTTGAGGGCCTCCTTCAATGAGATAGCCTATGTCTGGGCTATCTGTATATTTTTGGCGTCCTCTCCTGCTATGGACCGAGTCTCATGCACAATGCTCACCTGAAGTTTGTATAGTGCTTTCGTGGGAATCTTGGCCAACACCACCTCCAATGTTTCGATGTTTTTCAAAGGTTTTGTGTTGTTTCTTTGTCAATGAAGATCATCTCTAGCGTGATGATGAAGTTGGCACTTGGTTTTGCTGCAAACTGCACTATTTCCATCATTCACACTCCTTCCTTAGCATGTATCGGTGTTTCTTTTGGTGAATGTGTTACCCCGATTATTAACTTCTCCAGCTCAGTTTTTACCTCTTTCACTTGATTGACGATTGAAGCCCTTTGCTTCTCTACATTCTCCCATACTTTGGCTTTTTCTCCTCGACTGATGTCACCACCAGTTCCATGTCGTCCAAGGTTAGTGAAACATGGCTCTGTGGTTTGTGCGCCTTTGTCTTCTTTTGGCTTCCATGGGTGTGCTCCCCTGTTCACTTCTCTTGGGTAGCTGATGGTTCAGGGCTAGGAGGTCTCTGGGTATCCCCTATAGTATTTTTCCTTGTTTCTCCAGCCTTAGGAATATCCTAGGTTCTTGTCCCTTGCTCCTCCTCCTCAGGGATTTCATGTGTCCCTGCACCTGTTTCTTCTACCTCAAGAATTTCTTGGCTCCTTGTGTCTATCTCTTCTTCTTGCACTTCTCCCGCTGAGTGTATGGGTGGATTCTCTGTGCACGGTAGAACCTGTGTACGCCCCCTTGGTGGTCTATTTTGTGTGCGTGACTTCTTCTTGGCTGGGGTGGTTCCCCCCTCTTGGCCTTGGGAATTCCTCTTCTTGGTTCCTGCCCCGTTGGTTCCTGTTTGGTGCGCTGGGACTGGTTTGTCCTACATCTAAGGTCATGCGCTTTGCACCTTGGTTGGAATCTGGGGTACCTTCCATTCTTTACACCACTTGTCGGCCTCCCTTTGGATTTCATCCTGCGTGACCCAGTAGTTAAGTTATATCCACTCCTTGGCTTTTTCACGCTTGGCTTGCATCCATAAGCTGTGGCGCGTTGCCTTGAAGTTGGCAACTTGTCCAAACTCCTGGATAGTTTTTGGTGTAATGCGCCATGTATCTGTAATCATCTCTTGCATCTCTTTGAAATACCGTGTAAATGTGTCCATGTTTATTTTCTTTCTCTTCGAGTCTGTGTTGCTTCGTAATAATGTGTAGCATGTTGCGCCACACTTTTCTAGTCTCTCCAGATATGTATTATAGACCGGTTCTTTCCAACCCACAAGGCCAATGGGGATGAGTAACCATGAGTAGTGGAACTTAGAGCCCCAATCTTGTGTTTCTTTACAATCCTCCAAGAGCGCATTAATAAGGTATGGGTCCCAGCTCATCGAGCTCCCCTTTGCACACTGCGCGGTGGCAGTGACCACACCAGTCGGTACTTCCTCTTTTCAGCACTTGCGCATTAGTTTGAACCCAAGTATCCTAGTGGAAAATTGTGTCGCAGGATCATTAATGTTGTTGATCCTGATTCCCCTGTTGCCTTGCTCTGTGCCATACTTAGACTTGATCTCATCTGAGATGGACTTGGCTCTTGTTTTTTCCTCTAAGTACTTCTCTGGCTTTTCTCCATCTGTGGGTAGCCCTGTGAATCTTGCGATGAGGTCCACGGTGATGGGCACTAGCCTTTCCATCCATAAAAACCCCCATGGATGTGTGCAAGCAATTGCTTGATGCAAGCATTTATAGGTTTTCCCCTCCCAAAGTGTGGGGCATCCAACAAATTCATGATGTCAATATTATATAACCCCAGGATCCACTGCGCCGACTCTATCAGTGGCATGCTTGATGATCCTACTCCCTTGCTTTCTAAGTAGACCTACGACGCCAAGTCTGGGAACTTAGTGACATTGGTCACATCATGGTTCGAATATTTGATGGCAGTGACTCCGTCGACCATGTCATCATCCACTTGCACTCCACTCACTATTTATGGAAAAATCAAGGTCCTTTCTGCCTGCAGATGTGACCCTCCGTGCGCACTCCTCTCAACCTGGCCCTTCAGTTTTCCTGGTGAGGATGAGGCCCCCACCTCTGGTACACCCTTGTTTACTACAGCCTGCTCTACCTCTAGTTCATGGCTCTGTGGCACTGAACCTATGTCCTGCTTCATCTGTTGTTTCCTTTTCCCCCTCGAGTTATCGGACATAGTTCTCTCGGGGTCCTCCTTCATTGGCCCGACCTCCTATGCTGGGTTCTATTCCTCTTCAACTGTCACCGGGTTTGTTCCGTAATATAGTGTGTAGAGTTCATCGACATCCACTACTACAGGTTCCACTTTCTCTCTTGCGTCTGTCACGTGTACCGTGTTGCGTGTGTTCTTGCCAGTCCTGCCTGGCTCTCCAACTCGTGGCGGTGACATTTCAATGAGGTCTAAGCTAGATATAGATGGATTCAACGAATGCTTGGTCAACTTCAGATTTAGCTCTCTTCTACTCAGCTCTGTGTTCTCTCCTTAGTAATTGACACAATAACCAGTGTTTCCCCCCTTTTTTCAGCTTTATAGCGGGACGACTGAATGACAACTGTTCCGCACTGACAGTTGTCCCTTATTTCACTTTTGGCAGCATGTTCGACACATGGTACTATTATATGTATCAACTGTCGTCCTTTGCGTCTTGTCTTCGACCATTTTTCCTTTCCGTCGTGATATGGTCTTTACTTTTGTGTAAGGTTTGTCGTAATTTTTATCGTCGCTGCCACTTGGCACCTGATTTCCACAGTCTTTATCTCCCGAATCACCATGTTGTCTGACCGTCGGTCCTTTTTCTGGCACGTTGAGATTTTTTGGCATGCAGAGTCCTTGGCTTCTATCCCCTTTGCTTCTGGCACAATATTTCCTATTTTTCTGCACTGACTCAATGACTTGTGCATTATGACTCCTTTTTCTTTTTGTCGCATTGATTTGTTCTCCTACACGCATGGATTTCTGTGTGGTGTGTTTTTTTAACTATCGAGTTACTGGTGGTTGACTATCCCTGTATAGATTTAGTCAACCTCCATTGACCATTCCTTTGAGTTCTGCTCCACCTAAGTCCTTCAACTGTACAACTGCTTCGTCTGTGACCGTCCTCACCTCATATGGTCCCAACCAATGCATTCTGAACTTTCCTGGATGTTGAAAGAACTTGTTGTCATACAATAGGACTAGGTATCCTTCCTTGAAACTTTTTTTCTTGATATTTTGGTCATGCCATGCTTTGTCCCTTGCTTTTTGTACTCCTTGGTGGAACCCTACTAGAATCCTATCTTCTTCCATTCTCATCAGTTGAATTAACCTTTCTTGTACTGCACATCTTTCTGTCATGTTTGTAATCACCGCTACACGCAAACTGGGTACCAAAAATTCTAGTGGCATCACTGCTTCTTTTCCTTTTACCAATCTGAATGGTGTTTTTCTTGTCAACTTTTTATAGGTAGTTATATATGCCCATAATACTGTTGGTATCTTTGAATCCCAAACATCCCTATTGACATTGCAAATATTGGTTAAGGAATTCTCCAGGATCTTATTGAAGGCTTCCACTATTCCATTTGCATGAGGATGATATGGAATACTTTTCTGATGGTAGAACTCAAATTCTTCAGTTAGAGCTCTGATAGTGTTGTTGATAAAGTGAGTGCCTTGGTCACTCATCAGAATCCTCGGACATCCAAATCTAGTGAACACATGTTCAAACAGGAAATGTTTGGTTGTCTCTATGCTGCAATATTTAACTGGTTTTGCCTCTACCCATATTGAGAGGTATTCTATTGCAGTGATAATGTATCGTGCACCTGATCTTCTTATGGGTGGGTAAATTTTCCCGACAAAATCGATAGCCCATTTGTCAAACACTTGTAGCGTCACTTGTGGGTGTAAGGGCATATCATCACATCTATTTGGTTTTCCAAGCCTCTGACAAATATCGCATTGTTGACAATACTCCTTTACATCTCTATGAATAGTTGGCACCATAATCCCGCGTGCAGTACCTTTTGCATGGTATCTTTGCCTGCATAGTGTCCTCTCATGATTCCTTCATGGGCTTCTGCAAGTATCCTAGGAATTTCGTGTTCTAGTGCACATCTTCTCAAGATGTTGTCTACCCCCATTTTATATAAGTGTTCAACGATTAATGGGTAGTTGGCTACTCAGACAACCAGATTTTTCCTCTGCACAGTGTTGAGTTCCTGTGGCACAGTCCATGTACTTAAATACTCAATAATGTCAGCAAAATAATCATCCACGATCTGAACTGAAAATAAATGCGTGTCAGGTAAGGTATCCTCTAAGTTGGTAGGCTCCTCGCCATTAGTGACCCTTGACAAGTGATCAAGTCCTCCGTTTAGCTTCCCTGGTTTAACTATGACTTCAAAGTCAAATTCCTGAAACAACAATAACCATCAACAGATTCCCCCCCCCGCCCAACACTGGTTTGTTGACTAGGTACTTAAGTGTTGAATGATCTGTGAACATCTTAAAATGTTTTCCAAGTAGGTAATGCCTGAACTTCTGAAGCGAGTAGACCATAGCTAGGCCTTCCCTCTCTGTAGTTTTGTAGTTCTTCTCCGATTCTGACAGTTTCCTGCTAGCAAATGCTATAGGATGATCCAATTCTCCTGCTCCTGGATGCGCCAAAATAGCTCCGAGGGATATGGTTGATGCATCTACATGTACATGGAATTTATTCTCCCAATCTGGAAATACTAAGATGGGTGATGTGACCATCTTCTCCTTCAGGGTGTCCAATTTACGTTGGCAATCCTTATTCCACTGAAACTTAGTATCCTTCTTAAGCAATTTCTCCATTGGCATAGTGATCTGTGCATACCCCTTTATGAATTTTCTATAGTATCTTGTATGTCCCAATGTGTCCCTCAACTGGCACACTGATTTTGGTGGTGGTAAGTTCACAATGACTACAATCTTGGCAGGATCCATGATCAAACCTTGCCTGCATACTATGTGACCCAACAGAATTCCAAAGGGTGTTCCAAATATACATTTCTTAATGTTCAAGGATATTTGGCATTGCCTGCATCTTTCTAACATCAGCCTCAACACATATACATGGTACTTAAGAAGGTTGTACACTATCCAATCATCCAAATATACCTCTATAAATTGATGGATGAATTCTTTGAATGCAACAATGACAACTCTGGAAAATATTGTCGGTGCATTCTTCAGTCCAAAAGGCATGATTGTGTATTGGTAGCATCCCCATTATGTTGCAAAGGTAGTCTTGTACCGATCTTTTGGTGCTATCTTCATTTGGTGGTAGCCTGAGAATCCATCAGTGAATGAGTATGCTTACTGACCTCCCACATTTTCTAGGACTTCATATGTAAAGGGTGTAGGGAAGGGGTCATGTAGGCAAGCATCATTGAGCTTTCTCAGTTCTAAATAGATTATTATGCCTCCTTTCTTCTTCTCCTGCACTACCATGGGGCTTATCCATTTTGATTCTTCTAACAATTTTATGATCCCTACTTCCAGCATTCTGTCAATTTCTGCTCTTACTTTCTTCTTGTATATGGGGTTCAATCTATAAGGCCTCTGTCTGGTAGGTCTTGCCTCCGGTTTGAGAGGGATCTTCATCTCTCCAAGTTCTCCTACAATACCCTTCATTTCTGTGAAGGTCGTTGGGAACAGGTCATTGTACTCGCATAGTAACTCTGTTATCCTTTCCATTGTTTGCTCATCCCAATAGTCCCCAATGCTGGCCATTTTGGGATTCTCGACTATCCCAATGTTGAATTTTTTTACCTTGATCGGTGCAGAAATTACTTTTGATTCTAGGGGTGTACCTTCCACTTCTCTTTCACCTTCAACTTCATCGATCTGAATATTGCGCGAGTCGTCTTCATCTGGTCCTTCTTCCTATACATGGTAGCATGATAGTAATTCTTTCACTGTCTGTCTGTTTTGTTGTTGTTCTTCTGTTATGATTTTAACTTCATGTTCCTTAATGCATATCACCCCTCTTATTTTTTGGAGTGTTGTATCTATGTTGGGTTTCTCATGATCAAATGAGAAAGTGACTATAAATTTCTGTTGTAGTACTTCCCATCTCGTAGTTCCTCTACACAGTTCTTGGTCTGTGTACCAGTTTGTTGGGATTCCCTCTAGTGTGTGTAAAAAATGATGGGGCCATTCCTCTGGGGGTGTCATTTTCCATAATGCTCTACACTTCTCTAAATGTTCCATTGGTGCCCCTTTTCCATTGTATTTATGAGTTGTGCTCCTCTTTTGTTCTATGCCAAATCTGATGCGCAATAGTATTTTGCATTGGTACCAATCATTGGTTGTTTCTTTGTGTGCGCCCCACCATCTTGCAGGTGTAGCCCTAATTGTGATGTCAAGATCTAACAATCTCTGATTGTCTAATACCTCGTATTCATATCTTGTTATAAATTCTTCCAATTCGTTGATTCCATGGAAACTTGGAGGTTCTCTGATTTCTGTCCCAACCCACCTTGTCGCATGGTCTATTCATGCACATCTTCTAGTTGAGACCTCATGTAGGCATTGCTGCCAATTCTCCAGACCCATGTCTGATTCGGAAGCACATGACTTGATGCTTCTCCAGTTATGTACACCATCGGCAGTTGGGTTAATGTAATCCTCGGTGCACGCGGTGGTTCGGTACAGCGGGTTAATTTATTCTAGGTATAAACATGTTGGTTCCACAAATATTTCGGCTTCTGATGGATCTAGAGGCAAGATAACCGTGTATTCTCCTTACTCAAATGTCATCTTCATGGTCTTCAAGTTTATTATCGCCTGATTTTAAAATGCCCAGTCCAATCCCAGTAATGTTGGATACGGTTTTGTGCCATCCACAATTTCAATCACTTCGAAGTCTTCCTTAGTTCGCACTCCATCCAGATCTATTGTCACTCCTTTCAGCCTCCCTATTGGAAGAACTCTATGTTGGTTTTCTAATTTCAGTTGGATGGATGAGTAGCCTAAGGTAGGTTCTCCCATGCATTGCCATGTCTTTTTGGGCAATACGTTCACTTCAAATCCCAGGTCTAATATCACATCACCCATGTTAAAATATCCGATGTTTCCATTCAATCTAAACTCTCTGTTGGTTCTCCTTTTGGCATGGAGGTGATTGACTATCCTTTGTGTTAACACTCTGTAAAAAAAATTCGGCTGAATAGACAAATGACAGAGGTAACTGTTTCAACCAACTTTAGAGCTAAGGCACTAGCCTGCTCAACTCAGAGAGGGCTCTCTCGTGTCACTTGATACTTATTTGGAAATTGGTGGCTAGATTTGGTTTGTTTTGGGGTTTTTTAATAAAGTTATTGGCAATGAAGGGGTGGAACACACAGGGCTATGGAGTCAAAATTCTGAAATTGAATGAAAACATTGACTAGCCTGTAGAACTCTCTAGAGGATAAGGGCTAAATGAGGCAATGAATCTGAGTTATAAATTGAATTTAATTAGAGTGGTAAGAGGAAAGAGAAACAGACAACTACATCAGAGCATTATAGGAATGAATTCTGAATTAGCTAAGAAGAAACATACACAGTTTAAATTACTTAAGCCAAGAGCATCAAACGATGAATTTTGGGCATTTAACTCTCCAATTTAAATAGAATAAAAATGTGTATGAAATAAAAGATCATAGGAAACAAATACAATCAGTGAAGACAAAACTCATATCACCACCATTAGAATCTTTTCATAGATACTTTAAAGTTGTTGCATATGTATTCAATTCAGCCCTAGAAAATTAAAATGAAGTTCAAAACAACCAGAATTGTGACCTTGCACTTCTGTCTGCCATTAATACATTCAGAACCTCTAATACTTATAAAATTCGAGTTCCTTCAATGTGCAACTAGTTACAATAACTGAAATGAAACGTTTCACCTTATATAATGATTACAAATGTTAGTTTTCATAAAACAAACGTTTCATGATCCCTGCAGATTCGTCTGATGCTCCAGCTCCTTCCTCTGCCATGTTATCTTTGAAATGTCACTTATACTCTTTCAAATTTAATCCCATTTATCCATATTCTCATTAAACATTTGGGAATAATATATTTGAAATAAAAATAATTCCCAAATATTTTCTATCTTGTAGAATTCAATTTCCATAGTTTAATTCATGTTCGTGGTTCTTTTAAAACCATGTCTTATTTTTCCCAATTCACCATTTCACTGTGAAAAACATTTAATGTTACCATTTCACATGAAAAAAATTTACTGTGTTATGTTTTTCTAATTTACGGTTTCACTGTGAAAAAACATTTACTGTGTGTTTTTTCCAATTTACCATCTTTGGTAAAACACTTGTTATCTTCTTCTTTTACTCCTGTAAATATTTGGATAAAGAATTATCCAAGTCTTTGTTCACTGAATATTGCCTCTATAAAACCTTTTCACCGTGAGGAGGAATTTCATTTATTAGAAATTCCATATTTGTTGTTGAAATGTACTCCTGGAAAAATGTTGCACATTAAACATATGATAAATGGTGCATTTATTACATCGGGCTTTGGCTGGAGTGGTTTAATCCAAACTTCTTTTACTTCCGATGTGCTCCACATAAAAACATGTGTCCACAAAATAAACCACAATAGTTTTCCCTGACCCGCCTTCACATAATTAACCTCCTCGCTACTTCAATCCCCGATATGTATGTGCACCCTCCATCCAACCTTTGAATTTTCCACATTATAAGTTGAGATTCGTGCCCATGATTTGATGTGATTCCATAAATTAAATATTGGATTAAATATTAATATAAGTATTTTAATATAAAAATATTTATATTAATAATAATAAACCCTTTTTCTATTTTCTAAGGACTTTGGGCTTATGAGGCTTAACACATGAGGTTGTGGATAGGATGAGGGTACTTAATAAAAGGAATATTTTTTATTTTCAACGAGAATATGAAAATAAGGGTAAAAATGAATGANGTGATGAAACTAAGGGATTTAGATAAGCGTTAAGGCTAGGTATAGGTTTGGGATATTCACCAAATTTTTTAACTCATGGAGGACATGACTATTTTGGAAGATCAGTTGAGTGAAGGATTTAGGTGATGGGAGCTTGACGGAGTTGGTGAAAAAATTTGAAAGTCTACATGGAAAAATAGCACAAGGACAAGACACTTTGGGAAAAATTAATACAAATTAGCAGGTGATAACATAGGCTCCTATTAGGGATGTTATCCTCCCTGTGAGGTAGCAAAGAACTCGTAGACCCGATGCCTCATCCATTGGGCTTCTCCCAAAACATGTGTGTGTATTCTACTCTGACCTATCACCAGTGTTTGTTGAAAACCAAATTTTGCACACTGCTCTTAACTGGATACTGAACACTGAATACACTGCTGAAAACTGACTGTACACAATACTGGAAATCTAAACTGAAAAATGCTTGACCAACAAGCTTATTCGCACACTCCTACCTACTCTAAAAATGTTGAAATGAATACTCAATCAAGTCATGCTAAAGTGCCAATGTAGCCAATTAAGCAATTGGCTTCCTGATTCTCCTCTGCTCACATTTTTCTTAAGCTAGCAAACAAATGTAAAAGATGGCAGCTGAAAGAAAAAATTGAATCCGAAATATGAGCTTATGAATGAAACAAATTCCTCCTTCACTGAAAACTATAATAAGATGGCCATGGGATCTTGAAAACCATGAAAAATCATTTCTTCTTGATGAGCAAAAACAGAAAGACAAGCCTCTTTCATAAGTGTTTATTGCTCTTTCTCTATTTCTTTTGTTTTGAGAACATTTTCAAATTAATGGCAGAAATAGGTTTGTCTACTTTCCCATGCATCTCAACAAAAACATTCATACGTTCTTGAACATCTTCAAATGTGATAGCCATATTATGTGCATTCTCTTGTTCATCAAACAATTCTGATCTAGTTTTATTAAACTTCTGGAAATTTGCTTGAGGACTGTCATTTTGACTTTCAAATGAATGAATGGAAATAAGTTCATGCTCATAATCTTCTTGCAAATATGAAAAGCTAACAACATGCACTATTTCACAGTCTAGAGTTCCCATGGATGCATTTTCAAAACCATTATTTTCAAATGAATTAAATAAAACCATTGCCTCTTCATTATCTTTCTGTATTTCTGATTGAAAAATGGCATATGTTATTTTGTTGTTTTCCTAAAACTCTATGTCATTTGTTTGTTTGCTTGAAGTTTCCATGGATGCAGTTTCAGAATCTTCATCCATGTCTAGGCCACTTAGAATTTGAACAACCACATCATTCACAGGGGAAGAAAGACAACTTTGAAACACTTTGTCTGCTGAAAATCCTATTGAATATCTTCATCAAGTTCAGGAGAAGGACAATGACTTGACAACAATTTCTTGATCAACTTCATCTTCAACCAAAGGAGGGGATACTATTTGTTGTTGGGTTGAATATTCATAAAGGGATTCTATGATTTCATCATTCATACACTCTTCATCACCGAAAAAATTTTCAAGGTACTTAATGAAATGTTCACAAAATTCACAACAATCTTCAAACACCAAGGATGAAAGATTAGATTATCCATAATGCTTAAAGAATGTTATATGGAAATATTTAAGAGAGTATAAGCTGCCTGGTTTTAAACCTTCATACCATAATCTTGCTTTCCCCTCCAAAGTAGCCATACACATTTTCATCAAACAATCCTCATGAAATTCAACCCCCAACTTACATATGTGCATGTGAAATCTAATCAAGTGCACGACAGCATCATTTCCTTTCCCATCTTCGAATTTAGGCAAATATTTTTGCCAATTTATGTGAGGAATACGATTTGGAAAGCTAGGAATATGAGATAAATTCATTGGATCATACCTTGCAGATATTGAACTCATCTTCAGACACTGGAGTCGCCAATGATGTTTTGGAAGCTGGATTCTGCATTGAGAGTGGAGTCGCCAGTGAAAATTTAAATTTTTGGATTCTTCTACCAGTGGAATCACCTTCAAACTGATTTTTTGATGTGTGGAGTCATTAGAGCATGAATACAGCCAATATGTGCCTAAGTGTCTGTTGCTCTCAGACCTTAGAACTCAACCATGTCATTCTTCCCAGGGAAAAATTTTCAATATCATCCCCGGCAACGACGCCAGAATGTTAGCACTCTGTAAATTTTGTCTGGCTGAATAGACAAATGAAAAAGGTAACCGTTTCAACCAGATTTAGAGCTAAGGAACTAGCTTTCTCAACTCAGAGAGGGCTCTCTCATGTCACTTGATACTTCTTTGGAAATTGGTGGCTAGATTTTGTTTGTTTTGGGGGTTTTTAATAAAGTTGTTGGCAATGAAGGGGTGGAACACACAGGGCTATGGAGTCAAAATTCTGAAATTGAATGAAAACATTGACTGGCTTGTAGAACTCTCCAGAGGATAAAGGCTAAATGAGGCAATGAATCTGAGTTATAACTTGAATTTAATTAGAGTGGTAAGAGGAAAGAAAAACAAACAACTGCATCAAAGCATTACAAGAATGAATTTTGAATTAGCTAAGAAGAAACATACACAGTTTAAATTACTTAAGCCAAGAGCATCAAATGATGAATTATGGGCCTTTAACTCTCCAATTTAAACAGAAGAAAAATGTATATGGAATAAAATATCACAGGAAACACATACAATGAGTGAAGACAAAACTCATATCACCACCATTAGAATATTTTCATAGAGACTTCAAAGATGTTGCATATGTATTCAATTCAGCCCTAGAAAATTAAAATGAAGTTCAAAACAACCAGAACTATGCCCTTGCACTTCTGCCTGCCATTAATACATTCAAAACCTCTAATACTTATACAATGCGAGTTCCTTCAATGTGCAACCAGTTACAATAACTTAAATGAAACATTTCACCTTCTACAATGATTACAAATGACAGTTTTCATTAAAAAAACGTTTCATGATCCCTGCAGATTCATCTGATGCTCCAACTCCTTCCTCTGCCACGTTCTCTTTGAAATGTCACTTATACTCTTTCAAATTTAATCGCATTTATCCATATTCTCATTAAACATTTGGGAATAATATATTTGAAATAAAAATAATTCCCAAATATTTTCTATCCTGTAGAATTAAATTTCCATAATTTAATTCATGCTCATGGTTCTTTTAAAACCATGTCTTGTTTTTCCCAATTCACCATTTCACTGTAAAAAAACATTTACTGTTACCATTTCACATGAAAATTATTTACTGTGTTATGTTTTTCCAATTTACGGTTTCATTGTGAAAAAACATTTGCTGTGTGTTTTTTCCAATTTACCATCTTTGGTAAAACACCTTTTATCTTCTTTTTTTGTTCCTGTAAATCTTTGGATAAAGAATTATCCAAGTCTTCGTTCACTGAATCTTGCCTCTGTAAAACCTTTTCACCGTGAGGAGGAATTTCATTTATTAGAAATTCCATATTTGTTGTTGAAATGCACTCCTGGAAAAATGACGCACATTAAACATAAGATAAATGGTGCATTTATTACATTGGGCTTTGGTTGGAGTGGTTTAATCCAAACTGCGTTTACCTTTGATGTGCTCCACGTAAAAACATGTGTCCACCAAATAAACCATGGTAGTTTTCCCTGGCCCCAACCCGACTTCACATAATTAACCTCCTCGCTACTTCAATCCTCGATATGTATGTGCGCCCTCCATCCAACCTTTGACTTTTCCACATTATAAATTGAGATTCGTGCCCATGATTTGATGTGATTCCATAAATTAAATATTGGATTAAATATTAATATAAATATTTTAATATAAAAATATTTATATTAATAATAATAAACCCTTTTTCTATTTTCTAAGGACTTTGGGCTTATGAGGATTAACACATGACATTGTGGATAGGATGAGGGTACTTAATAAAAGGAATATTTTTTATTTTCAACAGGAATATGAAAATAAGGGTAAAAATGAATGAAGTGATGAAACTAAGGGATTTAGATAAGCGTTAAGGCTAGGTAAAGGTTTGGGATATTCACCAAATTTTTTAACTCATGGAGGACATGACTATTTTGGATGATCAGTTGAGTGAAGGATTTAGGTGATGGGAGCTTGATGGAGTTGGTGACAAAATTTGAAAGTCTGAGTGGAAAAATAGCACAAGGACAAGACGCTTTGGGAAAAATTAATACAAATTAGCAGGGGATAACACTCTGTTCTAACTTTCCCTAAGAGTTTGTGGTACATCTATCTAACAGATTTTGCAGTACTAAAACAAATTATGGATCCTTGAATACTTGAATACAAGATTGCAAGAACGTTTTAATACAACTTACTTCGTTTCCCAGAAGGACTTCACTGGTATAATCCAATTCTGACAGTATTTCATGCATTGGGATGTATTGATTATGTTGTGCGGTAGATGTAGACACAACATTCTTCTTGAGAAATTCTTGTCTAGCCTCCTTAAAGGTCTCCTTCTCATTTCCTGCATCAAATCGCTTTGGTGGCTCAGTATTTTTATTAATCCAATGTTGTTGTACTGGTTCTTGTTTTTCTGCATCATCCCCTGTTTTAGAACCTTCACGGGTCACTATGTTGATGTTTCTTCCATCATCCCTCGTTTCTGATGAAATCCACCGAACATTCTGATTGTTTTGATTCCTTTTTTTCTGGATCTTTACTAATAGTGTCGGACATTATTCTGTATCATGATCCGATGCACGACAATACATACAAGTTTTAGATGGGAGTGGAAATTATCTTGCATAGTGTCCTGGTTGTTGGCAGTTATGGCACGCTACTGGGCCTCTTCCGTGTCCAAAGCCTCCTCTGCCTCTTCCACCTCCTTCGTACCCATCTCGATAGCCATGTGGTGTATTGTATTGAGGTACCTGATTATACTATGCGAAGTTGTACTGCGGTTTCACAGTGTTATACTGTTGCGGCACAATATTATACGACGGTGGTGCCTGATTGAATTGTGGTGCAGCTTGCCTCATCATCAGTTCGGCTTGCACCCTATATGTGTCTGATGTCCTTTCTCTCATCAGATCCATTGTTCTGTAGTTTTTTTCATCGTGCCCTACTGACTTGCAAAAAGTGTAGTATGCATTCTTTGGTACTGTCTAGTATTTCTGCATCATAGGACAATGGTATGGATCATGCCCATGTGTTTTGCAAATTTCACACCAAGATCCTCCTGTTGGCAAAGGATTTGGTATCCTTGTTGCCATATACTATTTGAATGTTGGACATTTGTTCTTATGGTGTCCTTTTGTTCTACATGTGGTACACCAAAAAAATTATCGCTTGTCCTTGCCCTTATTCTAATTGAACTGGAAGGTAAGATTCTTCAGGTCCTCCTTCAACTCTTCTATAGATGGATCTCTCTTGTTGTACTGATTCTCCTCCATTTGCAAAGCTGCCTATAGAGCCTCTGCTTGATATTGGAATTTATGTTGTCTGAGTGGGTATTTCAGGTGTAGTAACATAGAATTCACAAATAGATGCTTATGTTGCATATCTGTCATGGAATACCTCAACTTCCCTTTTAAACACTTAAATCATTGGTCAATTTACCAGACAAATTCTCCTGGTTTATGTCGGATTTCTATCATTTCGTTCATGTATTGATCCTATGAGCTCGGCTTCTGGAACTCATTAATCAGTAACTTCTTAATGTATGCCAGTGTCCTTGTCATCCCAGGTGCACTGTTTGTGTCTAGACTCATGTACCAGTCTAGTGCACAGTCTCTTAGCATAATGGCTAACTACGCAAGTTTAGTATCTTCATCAATGATCTTTTTTTCTTCCGATATCTTTTCACAAATGAATAAGTTTTTCTCGGGGTCTTCTGCTGCTTCTCCTCGAAATTATGGTAATCGAATGATGGGATCGTGTCCTGGCATTACAAACTGTGTCAGGATACTATTTATGCACAGTGTAGACCCTTGACTAGTATTTCCTGAACTGGATCCCCCAGTTGTTCTTCCTTGTGTGGATGTACTTCTTGTTGTTTTTCTTCTTCTGAAGTACGGTTGTCTAAACGGTGGTGTTCTCTTTGGTGTATTAGTCGCACATGGGTTTATAGGTTCCACACTGCCATTAATATGGATAGGATTTCTTCCCTCTCTTCCTGTTCTTGGCCGTCTCGTCTTCCTCTCATATGTTGCACACAAGATTTCCTCAATCTGCTCCATAGCCCGGAGATCCTCTACCTCTTATTCATCACTCGCCAAACCTTCCTCGCAACTACAGCTCTCTTCTTAGTGTTCACCTTGTATTGGTAGGGTACTCCACTGCGTGTCTTTTCAATTGTCGCCATGATCCACTTGATCTGGTCGTCATCCATCATGATTGGGTCCAAGGATTCCTCCTTCTTTCCCTTATCCACTTCTCCTTTTTCTGTCAGTGCTTCCCCCCTTCCCCCATGCACGCATGGAGGTTTAGTTGTATGATTCCATCGTCATTACCCCTTTGTTGTATATAAGTATCTTAACAGAAGTATAAAGTGATCTAATATATCTTCCTCGAGGCCCACATAGAAACTCTTTCTCCGATGTGTTGTGCGACTTCACTGTATCGACTGCAAACTCTATTATAAATCCTACTACAATATTGTCGAGCCAAAAATCTACTCCACAGTTGAATTTATTGTTCACCTGTTGTAACTGCTCAATCTGTACTGGGGTCCACTCTAACTGTCGGATCCGGTTCATTGCATGGTTATCCTTCAGCCTCAATATCCATTCTTGCAGTAAGTGTGTAAAATCACAGAAAAAGACTTCATGCAGATCAGTAAACACATACTTCTTGAGATATTTGCATGGTGTTACTCTAGGGTTTCTATTATCTTTTTGCACAAACTCTAGCTCTTTTGTTTTTAGCCAGCTTTCGATGTCTTCTTTTGTGGGATTCTACAGTCTTAACATCCCCTTCTAGCTACACATTCTTCTCACCTTCTTGTCGCCCGATTCGGTATTCCTTTGACCCGTCTTTCGTAGATCTTACAGTCTTTTAACAGATCTTCAGCAGATCACCCATTCTTATGCGAGATCTTCAATAGATCTCATTCCCTCAATCCTACGTTGTTCCAACCAACATCAATGGAACCATTTGTTGGTTACTTATATATTTGTCTGAGTTCATATCTTTAGCTTGAGTGACCCAGGGTTCATGTCTGTTCGAGGTTCCAACAAAGCCTCTAAAACCATCGACTCTTCTGGTGAACCAGAAGGCAATGCAGTACACGGAGTGCACTGTGCAGTCTCACCCAAGATAGTCTTAATGGGTGACTACAATACTCAAGCGCTTGCAGTCCAAGATTGAGTGGGGATATGTTAGGGTGTGTTGTGGATTCTACTTATCTTATTGGCAATATTTAGTCAGTCACCAATATTAGTTATCATGTTGTTCCTTATGCATGCATGTAAATAAAGAGATCTAACTATCCATCAAGCATTGATATAAGACTTTAACCATTAACAACAAAGATACAACCAATAATCATTCAACACAACACATAAATTACCGTGGTTCACCCCCTCCTGGGCTACATCCACAAAGATTTGGCTCTAAGGCTCTTTTATTATAGGTCTGTCATGCATGGCGCCGCGCACACTATAGCTCTATTCATACATTCATCAATCATACTTCCTAACCTATACGAGGCTGACTAGATCGTACCAGGATCCCCAGCCTGCAATCTAACCCTCAAGGTCATGTCCCTTTTCCCTCCCATAGCTCAACAACTTACAACAAAGGTATCAGATCATACTTATGTCACAGACCTGTTACTCTATCTCGTGTGAGTAACTCATACAACCATCTAATACACCGAACCCTAAAACCAACAACAACCCCTTATACCTTCTAGGTGTCTATTTATACCTATTCTTGGCTCATCGATTGTTACATTCTCTTACCAAAACCCTAATCTACTTAGGTCTTCTTGCATGTTGGCCTCACACACTTTTCTCGTCTGCATGCGCACTTTCTTCTGCTGCTTTTCTGTTAGTTGTCTTTCTTTCCATTCTTCTTACATACACGCCTCCCATGCTTTTCTGTCAACTGTCTCGCCTACACATTGTGCCTTTTTCCCAAAATGGGCATGTGCCCAATAATACAATAATTAAAAAAAATGCATACATGATTTTATTAAATTATATCATTTAAAAAAAAACATTCTTTTAATTCAAACTTATTCTATAAATATAAATGTATAATAAGAAATCTAGGTTAATTTTATATTTTTAGATAATAAAAAAAATTAAAAATATTAAAAAAAATATGTTAATGATTAAAATGAATTTGAAATAAAAATATCTAAAACTATATATAATAATTGAAAAATGCATGTATAATTTTATTAAATTATATCACATTTTTAATACATTTCAAAACCAATAAAGAAACAACATGAACAATATTACATATATATTTGCTACTCAACTAACTTATAACAATTAGGCAGGGAATGCCATGAAATACTAATAAAATTGGTAGTTGTGTGACCCATATCAACCTATCTATGTAAAGAGAATACGTACTCAGATTTGGTCGCCTAATAAAGCAAAAAGTGATGGAAGAGATCATTTTGTGAATTAGAAAAAAAAAAAGGTGATGGAAGAGATTTTTTTTCTTAATATATTTTAGATTTTTATATTTAAATGAATATTTAGATTATATTTTAGATTTTTATATTTAAATGAATATTTAGATTTGGTTATTCACTAAAGATATAATTATACATTTTGGATTTTTTTATATTCAAATGAATACCGAGGCTTGGCTGTCCAATAAAGCAAATAAAGCAAAAGTGATGGAAGAGACCATTTTGTGAATTAGACAATAGGATATGTTACAAATTTTAGAATTGTGAATATGATTGAGAAAATTTGAAAGTGTGTTGCAAATTTACTATTAAATAGTATTATGTGAGTGTATTTTGAATATCACTATTATGCAATTTAATAATACTAAATGAGTATGTTTTAAATAATATCATTATTATACAATTTAATATTATTAAGTGAATGTATTTTGAATAATATCATTATTATGCAATTTAATAATATTAAATGAGTATATTTTAAATAATATCACTTTGATGTTTTGTATGTATTAAAAAATTTTATGATGTCAAAATATATGGTTA
>JASDQU010171656.1:21161-31162 GCA_032191745.1 Picea mariana
CAAATTTCTATTTTTCTAAAGTTTATATGTCTATTTCAATCCTATAACAAAATTGTGAATACAATCATAAGATAGAAACTAACTATATATATATTGGAATATATATATATAGGGCAAGATTTGAGAGTTGCTTTATAAGTTCTATTGGAACATGTATGGTAAGAAATCGACTGTCCATGTGCATGAAAAACATGGAAATGATTGAAAGAGACATGTACGTTACAAGGGTTGGTATCATAATCTCCCGCATGCATATCCAAATCAATGCTGTCCTCGGGTCCTTTCCCATTGTTAAATGAGGCGTTACTTCTAGACGCTCGTGAGAGGCAATTGGAATCTTTATAATTTGTTTACCAAATTATTGTTCATGAATGAGTTGTCACATTTATGATGCAGTTGTAAAGGAAGGGAGTTAATGATTGGTTCACTTTTACTGTATGGTATTTAATTTTTTTTATTTTTTATTATTATATTAAGGGTAATAATATATAATGGGTTAGCTAAGGTTATATTCAATGTTGTCGCCTGTGGCATATATACAATAGGATATATACAATAGGATATATCCAGTTGTATATATCTATATTAAACATTATGTAGTAAGTTAATTATTAGTTTTTGCTAAATATTTTGGATGGTTCATGAAGTCAGTGTAATCATGGGTTTAGTAGACGAGGAAGATAAAGGACGTGAAGGTCACTTCCATTCTGTAGATGATTTAAATATTCATACAGGTGTTGGCGGCAGTAGAAACTTCAAACCCTCCCCATTTAAGTCCCCAACAACTCATTTAATTAACTCACTTAAGGTGGTGAGGGTAGTATTATCAGGTTCTGAGGAGGAAACCACATTATCACATGTTTCGTTGTTGAATACTGAGCTACCTGCAAGCTTGAAAAATCCCTTGAAGGATGGTGGAACTGTTTCACAGAACCATGTAGTTTCGGTTTTTGGTATTAGTCTACCTGAGGGGAGTACAAGGGGTGAGTTGGTCCTTGACAGTGTGCAGGAGGGGCATAGAAAGCAGTCGGTATTAGATAGAGAGATACCTGGTTTTAGTTCAGGATTCACACAGAGGGAGGCTCTGTGCGGGAAGGAGCCGAGACATAAAAAGGTGACACTAGCCTGGAAGCCTAAGAAGGTTAGGCGACCTCTAGTTATAGGTATGGATGTGGGATTGGAAGAAACATGTAAGCTCTCCCTGTGCGCGTTGGTTGGGAGGTTTGCATATAAAACAAAGAGTAGTATTTATTTCCGGAGTGGATGAAGTGGACATGGACACCCATTATTGGGTATGAACCAGAATATGTTACTTTGACATATGGGTGATTCGGTCTGGTTTTTAAATTTCCAGAAGATGTTGAGATTATTCTAAATGGCTTCTGGGATTTTGAGGGGGGTAGCCTGATGCTTAAGAGGTGGCGCACGAGGTTTGACCCAGCTACTGAATCGTTTAGCATTCTTCACGTATGGGTCCTGCTTCCAGGGTTACCCCTTAACTTATGGAATAAAAAGGCCCTGATGGCCATTGGAAATTTGCTCGGACGCTTCCTTAAGGTTGATGAAAAAGGTTTGTTAGCTCAGGATAAACGTATGGCACGTGTTTTAGTCAAGCTGGACTTACACGCAGGGCTCATGGATACATTGGAGTTGGAATGGTGGGGACAAGTTATGTTACAGAGGATTGACTACCAAGGATTACCTTTTCGTTGTAATTCTTGTAGGCGGGCAGGTCATCTGCGCAATGACTATCCCTTTTCGTCTGGAGGCAGTTTTCTGAAAGAAACCATGGACTCACTTACCAGAGATTACTACATGAGTGAAGGGGATGTTGAAGAGGTGGGAGCTTATAATTCAGGGAATGCTGAAGAAGACACATAACTCCTCTCGAGCACTTTCACTCGTAAGTTAATAAATTATTGCCCATCTTTGTTTTTTAAGTTGTCTCTTTGGGAATGCAACTTCTTGGAAAAGTCATTTCTGTCTACTAATTTACCGAATATCGAGATTGGTGATACGACTAAAGCATCACCTGATAGTGGAGAGTCTAGTGGTGATGTTGTTGGGATTTCGGTGGCTTCGCTGCATTCCTTATCTTCTCCTTTAGTTCAGGAAGCTCACATTTCAGAGCCTCGGGGGGTTTGTGATACTTCTTCCCACCGGGTGCCTTTTTTAACAGAGATGGAACTTTGTTTAGATTGTGAAGCAAATAACTCTCAAGCACCTATTGCATTAGAGCTGGACCTTTGTTTAATTTCTGGTACTAACAACACAAACCAGACTTAGAGTGGTTTAGTTATCCCTATTCCTTTACCAACCTACTGGGGAATGGATGATTATGAGCGGAACCTAGACAGTGCTTCGAGTGTCAATGTGAATGGACAAAAAGTTGACAAAGGAAAGTCTTTGGCCTGGTCTCGGGGTTTAGGTTTGGAGGTTTCTCCTATTAAAACCCGAAGTGCACGTAAAATATTAGGGTCATCTACTTCGACTGGTGTTTCAACTCCAGTTACTACACATGATTTGGGGGTGCTTAGAGGCATGAAATCCCTTGCAAGGGCTAAATCATGATCCTCTCAACCCTAAACATAAGAGGGGTAGGTGGCACCCTCAAACTGCCATCCTTGCGCAAGCTTTGTTCAATTGTTAATACGGATATTATTTTCTTACAAGAGACTCTAGTCTCAGAGGAAAAGGCTAGAAAGTTTATGTATGTTGTTTGCCCAAACTGGATGATCAGTGCTATTAGTTCTCTTGGGAAGTCTGGGGGACTTCTAGTGGCTTGGAACCCTAGTATCTATGAGTTGCAACATTTTCTAAGTGTTGGCGGTATCTTATTGACAGGTACACACATTTCTGATAAAAAAAGCATCAGCTTCTTAAATACCTATGGCCCGTGTTTGAGACGGAGATTATTTTGGGAACAGATCGAACTAAAAGGTTTTCTAGCACAGGAGAATCTCATCCTAGCCGGGGATTTGAATTTTACTACTACCCTTGATGAAGTGTGGGGTGAGGTGGCCTTAACTGATCCATTGGCAGAATTCTTCAAAAATATTTTCACTACAAATCATTTAGTGGATGTGAGGCATGTGATGCTAATGCCCACCTAACACAATGGTAGGAAAGCAACGGATGAGATCCAGAAAAGATTAGACAGAGCACATGTATCTGAAACTCTCTTGTGTGATGCTGCTAGGTATAGAACGTGGGTGGAGCTCCCCTTTGTTTCTGATCACGCGTCGGTGATACTTCAGTTAGATTATGGTTACAAGCCGGTTGCGTATCCATTTAAATTCAATCCAAATTGTTTACAAGAAGAGTCCTTCTGTGATCTAGTTCGGTCTCTTTGGGGTACTCAGTTGGCATTAGAGGGACATGGAGCACAAAGTAGACTATCCAGGAAGCTATCATTATTGAAAGATAAGGTAGACTATGGTTAGTCGATAAAAAGAAGAAGGAACTTATAGCTTATAAAAACTTAGAATTGGAGATTTCACATCTCACTAAGCATTTTATGGAAAATGAATTTTGTAATGAACTTAGATCCCGAATAAATTCTCTGGAAAAGGATAGAAATAAATTGATCCTGGCTGAAGAGGAGCGTTGGCGTTTAAAGAGCAGGGCAACGTGGATCAAATGTGGGGACATAAATACTAAATATTTTCATCATTTCACCAGCTATAGACGAAACAAAAAACATATCTAGGAGGTGAAAGATGATTTGGGCTAGGTTCATTATGGACGGGATGAGATTAAGATGGAAGCACGGAGATTTTTCATCTCTTTCTATAAAGAATCGAATATCAATTCGATTGAGGAGCAAGTGGCAATGGCGGGTTTATTTCCATGAATGGTAAAAGAGGAAGAGGTTATGCAGTTAGAAAAAACGGTTACTAAAGAGGAAGTATTAGAGGTTTTAAAAGGTTTCTCCAAAGACACAAGTCCTGGCCCAGATGGATGCACTATGGAATTCTACCCGCATTTCTATGATTTGGTCGCAAATGATTTGTTGGATGTTGTAGAGGAAGCGCGATTGACTGGAGAAGTGAGCATGGATCTTAATTTGACTTTTATTGCTCTCATTTCGAAAGTAAACAATCCTTCCATTTTCAAGGATTTTCGCCCAATTGCTCTTTGCAATCCGTGCTATAAGATTTTCTCTAAAATTATTGCTAAACACATTAGACTGATCTTGTTTCGTGCCTTGTCTGAGGAGCAATTTGGGTTTTTAAAAGGGAGGCAAATCATATATTCTATAGGGATGGCGTAGGAGTTCCTACATAATATAAAAGACAAAAATATCCAAGCCTTAATTCTCAAGATTGATCTGAAGAAAGCCTATGATTGTGTCAGCTGGGATTTTCTCAGGTTAGTCTTATTTCAATGCGGTGTTGGTTTGCAAATGACGAAGTGGATTATGGGTTGCATTTCTTTTGCAACTTATGCAATCTTAATAAATGGAGAGCCTTCCGGGTTTTTCAATAGTGGTAGAGGGCTTCAATAGGGGTACCCCCTGTCACCCCTCCTGTTCATATTAATCATGGAAGGCTTGAGTTCAACCTTAAAGAAAAGTCAGGAGGATGGTATATTGACTGGTATAAAAGTATCAAGGCTTATCAAGGTCCTACATCTCCTGTTCGTGGATGATATTCTTATTATGACTAAAGCATCATTGGTAGAGTGGAAGGAAATTAAAAGAGTGTTGGGATATTTTTGCAATGCAATTGGTCTAAAGATAAATGAAAAGAAAACTACTTTCCTAGAGTTTGGTCTACAACAAAATGTTCTGGAAAATTTAAAGGCTATTTATCATTATAATGTCAATGATCTTTCAGCTGGTTTCAGGTATCTTGGATACTTTCTGAAGATTAACAGGTACAGGACAGAGGATTGGTTGTGGCTCGTTGATAAGTATGTATGTCGGATAAGCCACTGGTGCAATAGGTGGCTTACTATCGGGGGTCATTTAATCCTTATTAAGGTAGTTCTTGAAAGCCAACTAGTTTATTGGTTGTCTTTGAAAAAATTGCCTTCCTGGATACATCAAAGAATTCGTCATTTAATTTTCAGTTTTCTATGGTCTGGGTGTAAAAAGCAGAAGAAAATCCACCTATGTGATTGGAAACTCATTGCCCGACCAAAACTGCATGGGGGTTGGGGCTTGAGAAATCTAGTTTGCTTTAGTAAAACATTGGCAACAAATACATTGTGGAGAGCGCTCATGCATGAAGGACTTTGGCATCACATATTAAAGGAAAGATACTTCCCATTCATGTTTGTTGCTCGTTGGTTACGTACGATAAATGTGATGGAAGACAAAGGTTCTAAAACCTGGAAATACCTTCTAAATTCAGCTCATATTATTCTTCATTGGTTGGCTTGGCAACCGGGGACAGGACACTCTATTGTGACAGGTAGAGATCACATACTGGGGATGGGGGAAGGGGTGATATTGTCTGAAGATTTGATTGCTGCCATCAACAGAAAAAGCATCCATTATCTCTATTAAGCTCAAAGCAAACCTCGTGTGGGGATGATTGGCACAAATTGGAGATCTAGTGAAGAACTGGATTTAGAGGGTGGTCTCTCTATGGAATGGAAACATTACCGTATATCTCTTATAAATGTTGGGGTGCTATTACTTGAGAAGTCAGATGAGATTATTTGGTTAGGGGGAGATGCATCGGGGCAGATCACAGTTAATAATGCTTTTGTAGCTATGGAGAAAATGAGGTGGAACTATGTGGTTGGTGGCTGGAAGAAAGCATTTTGGTCTTGGGCTTGTCCTTTGAAAATAAAACTTTTTGTTTGGCTATCCGTGGAGAAAAAAATTCTCTCATGGGATAATCTACAACGCAGAGGTTTCTCAGGTCCAAGTATGTGTCAGATGTGCAATCATTGTTTGGAGACTGTATAGCATTTGTTTGTGGGATGTACATTTGTCACTATTGTCTGGAACAAGATTGCTACTTCCTTAAATCTTATAGCAAAGTGGTCGGATGATACGCTTGTGAGTTGCTTCAAATCGTGGAGAATACAAAATACTATGCACCCAAGCTTACCAGCTCTCATATGTTGGTATACTTGGAAGGAAAGGAACTTGGCCATCTTTGAAGGCGGTATTCCCAGTATCCAAAAAGTGTTTTTTCTCTCGATTTCGGAATCACGGGTATGTCTTCCAAAAACTAAAGTCTCCTGTTGTGGTGTTCTTCCCACAAATCTGGAAGGAGATGGGGTGATCGGGTGGTTCGACGGGGCAACAATGTCATCGGGTAACAATTGTGGAGTTGGGGGGAGAATAAAGATTAGTGAGAAAAAAGGTTATAAATGGTTTATTAACTATGGGGTGGGAACAAACACTAAAGCTGAGCTATTGGGAGTGTGGGCACTCCTCACATTGGCGTCTCGTTTATCGATCTTGGAGATCCATATTCTAGGCACTTCAAATATTATCATTGAATGGTTGAAAGGGAAGGGTCATCTTTAGGTGGTTGCATTGGAATGTTGGAAGGATCATATCAGAGAGACTATAAAGTTTTTTCGGAAAATTTCCTTTGCACATATCTACAAGGTAAATAACAAAGTTGCAGACATCTTGTCCAAATATGCGCTTTCACAAGCACCAGGGCAAATAGTCTATTATCAGTGTGTGGAGGATCATGAGGGTCCTTATCTTTTCTTAGACTTGTATTAGACTTTGCTTCGGGTTTTTTGTTTATTTTTGAGGAAGTGTGTTGGACTATAACATCTTTATGGTTAGAATTGTCAGAATGACTTATTTTGTTTTTTATCTATTCGCTGTGCGAAGTTGGATATATCGGGTGATTTTCTTGTTTATTGTTCCCCACTACTTTAGATGGTGATCTAAGTGGGGAAGACTTTCCCGGATTTTGGGACATCTATGTAGAAGAACAATTTATATTTTTATTAATATAAAGCCTCATTTTCTGTGGAAAAAAGCTATTCATCATCAAACTGATAAGATGAAAAGAAAACAACCAATAATTAATTCACTCGTTTTTCAGGGGATATTTGCCCGAAATCAAGTGAGAAATTATTAGATTCTCATATTTAAACGATTATTTCTGTATAATCAAAGTGCCCCATAAGTTTTTCAGCATGATGAATCCATTTCTACATTCAAAAATAGATTTTAAACAACAGAAAATAATAATTTCATGCATATTTTTATCGTTGAATTCCATCCAAAAAAACGAAAACATAAAATAGTTAGACAATACCCTTAATATTTTCCATCTCTCACTTAAACAATTTCAACAAACAAAAAAAACTCTTATACCACCCCACCCACACTGTACATTCCAATAAATAATAAATTTCGAAATCAACGCTTTCCTGACTCTGCTCCAATAGTTAAATGAGGTTTTAATAATTATGGGTGCTCGTGCTCAACAGCCGAAACCGTTATTCATTATTCAACGTACAGAAGAATCAATTTCAATAAATAAAACTCTAGCAATCTCAATAAATAAAACTCAGTGACAGTAGTGGTGAGAAATTTCTTTTTTCTTTGTTCAAGAAAGTATGAAATTTGGCCAACATTAAGTACCCTATTACACATGAATGAGTGAGGATGGGTATGCATAGTTGGATTTGAAGTAATTAAATTTTTTAACAAAGTGGATATTAGTAGTCAATATATTTATCATGATTTTTTTCTTTTTATAGAAGGTGATAAATTTTATCATAATTTAGTAATTGAAGTGACGACAATTATTATCATTGTTCAAGGAAAATATATTCACTTACAATGATCTTCTAGATTTGGGAAAGTTAAGCTGTTTCCTTATGTTTTAGACTAAAAACTAATATTTAATGAAAATCAATTTTAAGTCTTACACTAAAACCAAAAAATAACTGCAACATATAAAAAAAAAAACTAGTATTCCTAATAATTTACTTTCTAATAACATTTATCTTTAATCCTTAATCCCATGCCTCAAACCATATATTATTCCCTATAACAATTTAAACATTGATTATAATATTCAACAAACATTAAAAATCAACAAACATTAAAAATCAACAAAATAAACTTTAAACAAGTTGAGATATTTATAATTTATATAAATATGCAGTTGAAACCTGCCCTTTAACATAGGGAAAACTTTGCACTTATTCCAAACAAAATCTATTTCATGCACGTCAAGTTTGCCCTTCAACGGTCGTATTTCTTAAAATGCACACATCTTTCTAGCACGTCAAGTTTGCCCTTCAACGGTCGTTTGCAACAGGATAGTGGCCCGACTAAAATTTTATATAAAATGAGCTTCAGAAATCTGTGCAACCAGATATTTGGTATCCGCGTCCTTCCCTGACACAAAAACACTTCTTCCCCCTGATTTTCGATCGATACAGGAAATCTTCAAAGTGTCATGTTCTCTCTTCCATTGGCCCTCGTAGGCATGCTTTCCAAAAATATGACACAGCCAGACATTTTTATATAACTACATTTCCAAACTTGTAAACAAACTTCATAGATATGCTTTGGAAAGTTGAAATTCGATAGTTTTGTACTATTCTAAATACCTCTGTATGATCATTGCCTTCCAATTGGTCAAAATGTTATTGAAAAAGTGAATATAAAGCCTTTAGGCAAGTTATGACATCATCATGGTGCCTCTCCATTTAAAGACTTAAATAAATTGCGTTGGCAAGCATGGTCAAAATGATATCAATGTGAACGATAACCTTTTGATCCTCTGGTCCATCCTCCTTGTCATCTTGGAACCATCTTTAGACTTTCATAAGGTGGTTTTTAGGAAAGTCTGTGTATGAGTGGTAATCAAAGTGTAATGTGTGAAATTATCTGAGGAAGGAATTGGTCACAATCTTTGAAAGGAAGAGGTCGGCAATCAAAGTGTATTGTGTGAAATTATCTGAGGAAGGAATAGGTCACAATCTTTGAAAGGAAGAGGTCAAACAAGAAAGCTTCAACTAAGATGACAAGGATTTTGGAGAAGAGACTTAATCCCATAGGGAAGGTGAACATTCTAACATGATAGGACTTGTTCTAAGTCAAGAGGAATAGACTTGTGGATTGGAGTTGTGAACTAGTGGAGGGGAATCTAAACAAGGTATGAGAAAGGTAAAGATGATGGTCAATAAGTAGATTAAAGGTTATTAATCATGTTTTAATAACCTATGGGATGTAGGTAGATTCATTATGTGTGTTCCATTAGGATGATTACAACAAGAATTAAAAACAAGATAGAGAACTATCATAACAAAGAAAAAGCCTACTTCAGGAAATGAGAAAATATGGAAATGAAATGATATGGTAGTAGAAAAGGTGTCCTAACTAACTATCATTAGCTTAATGAAGACAATAAAAAAATATTTAGTTAATTACTCAATTTTAGCAATCAAGTGCACTCAAAAGGTAGCCTATAGTTTATTTTCCTCCTAGGAAGGTGAAACCCTTAGCTCGATGTGGATTTAACCTAGAACCTAATCTCATATAAAGTAATGGTAGCTACTTGGTCTTAGGGAATATACAAGCAAAAATCAACTCAAGTAAGGTTAGAGTTACCTAACGTACATGTAGATGACGATATTCCAGTGTAAAAACAAGAAACAATAATCTATATCCAATATAAACTATATGAAAGAGAGCAAGCCACATACACAAACAATTGATATATATATTTATTAATCCTAGATGTATGCATGATTAGTATGCCCTTAGTGGAGAAGGTTACCTCCTCTTTCACATATATGTGTTGAACATTTCTTTGAAATGGGGATGACAGATGATTGAAGTGTGAATGGATGGAGCCAAGGCACCACAAAGAGGCAAAAGGACCCAAGACACCACAAAATGCAAGTGATTGATCCAATTAAAAATGATCCAATGTAGAAAGGGGGAGACAAAAACTAATATATGCTTTCAATAGATGAAGGGTAGATGGAGATAGAATACCTTATCAATCCCAAGAGAATGGAAGGAGAATACAAGTTGATAAGTGAGCTATTAG
>JASDQU010171657.1:15125-31189 GCA_032191745.1 Picea mariana
TAGTTTCTAGTTTCCTTAGTTTAGATCATTTAGCTTAAATCACCTTCTCTTCGGTTTCCTTGCGAGACCTTACAGCGGCCAACGGAGCCGTTAAACTCGTCAGGGTGGTCCATACCAAATGGCTTGGGTTATTTAGACAACCCCGGACCGGTTCCACTCTCCCAGTTGACGGACGGTCAGTTTCGCCCGTCAACAAGAGGTCGCTGAAGCCAAAAACGAAAAAGAAGAATTGTTGAAGCTTATCATGCAGCAGAACGTACAACTCAGAGAAATGGAGATAGAGTTGGAAATATTATTGAAAGAAAAGGAACAAATGAAACCAATGGAGGTCATCCCATTGAGTGTAGTTCCCATTGCAGGAGTAAGTACAACAACAGTTCCAACAACCACTACAGCAGAAATTCCATCAGCAGCCCCATTGACAGCACTGGAAAAAACTGTGGAGATAGCAAAGTCCATGGAGGAAATGAATTTGCAAGAGACATAGATTAATAGGTTGAAAAGGGAGGTTGAAAATCTCCAGGAACTCAAATACTCTTTCCAAACAAGATATAATGTTGAGAGACAAGCAACAGAGAAGCTTAAGCAGAAAATACAACATCTCCAGAAACAAACAGTGGTAGGCAAGACATTAGCAGAGGCTAAGGAAAACATATGGACAGATATTGCAAAATCCATAAATGAAATTTGGCCCATGGTGCAAATCATGTTCGAGCAACATGATCTGGTGTTAAAAAGTAGGAAATCCATTGGCAGGATAAGAACAGAGCTGGGTGAGATGCCCTCAGTGGCCAACGAGATCATCCAGTTTCTGAACTCCAAAACCAAAGAAGAGCTAGAAGAATTGAAAGTCGAAGATGGAACAAAGACCATCCTCGAGGTAAAAAGAGTATTGACTAAAAGAGGATTGATGTTATAGTTGGAGGAAAAGGCTCAGAACATGGACATTGGAGTTCAAAGATTTTTTAGCAAGATTGAAGCCTTACAGAAAAAGGGTCTTCCTGATCTACATGTCCTAAATGATAAACTAATGACTCTGTCTGATTACAAGCAAAGGATCACAACCGTGGCCAAAGAAAGTTCCAAGTTTTCAGGGATACAAGGCAACATCATGGGCAAAGCATTCTTGGAGACTTTGCAGCATGACCTCAGCATTCAACACGAGATCAAGTATGTCTTCATCGTCAAGCCGAATTTTGCTAAATACACCGAGATGGACGAAGTTTACCACCGGTTATTGAAAATTACCATCCCAAGCACACAGAGATGGGATGAGCTGTGCGATTTGAAAATTACCATCCATCTCAGCGTCCAACTCAATGTACAACACGGTTGAGGTCATCTGAATGACTCAACAACGGTCTTCCCCGAAATCAGCGTGAGATATTCAACACATCATCATCAGTTACTACATTTTTTCATCTTGTTAGATTAGTTAGTTAGACTCAGACTCTTTCACGTCTTGATCATTAATTACAGGGTCGTTGTAACTTTTATTATAAATATTTCTCACTTAGAAGTAGGAAGGGTTGTTGATCTTTACGCCCGAGCATGCTCTGGTTGCTGTAATTTGTATCAAGAAGTTATTCCAGTAATAAAAAGAGAAGTTTCACGGGATTCTTGCGCATCAAATTGTTGGTGAATTTCCCTCTGTTCGCGTACAAGTTTTTCCTTTCTCAGTTATCATATTGTCTTTAAAAAAATCTAATCTTTAAAAGAAGTTAAAGTTGCAGAATTTACCATTGTGTACTCTGTTCTTAATCTTTTATAGATTTAAATGTTTTTCCTTCGATGTTATAACAAAGAAATTCTTAAATGTTTTTTTTAACTGATATCTCACCTTTTCAGCAATACACCATTTTTATTTCTAAAGAATCCAGCATTAGCACTATCTCGCCCTATGAAACGAATCTTGTAAAGTTGTCTTTAACTTCTATATTTTAAAAACATACCCCATAGCCCAATGGAATCATAATTGATATTCAGCCACTTCATTCAAAAACAATACCAACAACTCGGTTATATTCTTTCTAACTAGCCTAAAATCCTTGAAAACTCAAACAAATCTAGAACTCACAGAGAGATCCCTCTCTGAAACTGGTAGGGCTAGCTTCTAGTTTCGAAGCGGTTGGTTAAGGTTACCTCTGATAAGTTTCTTCTTACCTCATAACAACCTCTGGGAATTTACAGAGTGATAACATAAATGGCGACCATACTGGGGAAGAACTGAAACAAACTTTCTACCCCTTGTTTTCTTTCCCCTAGAACAAAGATGACTTTATTTCTAAAAAAAAACACAAACCCTAAATATTTACTGAGAAATAATGTTCAGAGGTTGTTAAAGTTTGTGCATAAATAACCAAAGTCTCCAAAGGTAGAATAAAATCAACAGTTTTGGCTCCCAAAATAATTTCTACCAGATCTCATCCCGACCCAGAACCTGCAAAAGTAATAGACAATCCCGAAAGACTACTCAGGAAGAAAGGTACTGCAGAAATTTCGAGGAGTAACAGCCCGCTTCCGAGGTATTTTTCCACCCCTAAAAATTTAGTTGTTCTTCCAGACCTTGAGTCTGAGATACCCTTTCAAACAAGTCTTTTCAGAACAAAATCCGACAGTTTTGTTAGTGAAACGTTCTTAGACCAAACCGTTTTTCATCCTAGGACCCTTGAGATACTTTCTCCTAGAGCTGAAGTTGAGCAACGTTTTCACTCCAAGACTGATAAGCTCGAAGACCTAGTCGAGAATCTTGGTCAGGTCTTAGACAAGCTCCATCTTCAACAGTCCGCCGAACTTCTTATTTTAACCATCGTTGCAGTTTCTGCTAAAATTACACCATGTTACTCCATTCCTCCAAGCCCTTCATCCTCTATATATTCAAGCATTTCCTCTCCTATCACACAGGTTTTTTTTCAGCTTCCTCCACCAATCATGGTGGCAAGATATGCTCCATTGGTATTGGTTGCTCCTTTACATGACATGCCCCAAGATTATCAAACTAGACTTCCACAGTTCGATGGTTCTGGACCTTTAAACGCACAACATGTTGACAAAATGAGCGATTACTTTGACCTGCAGGAAGTGGATGAAGCCGATGTGCAGATGAGGTTATTTGCACAAAGTCTGATTGGAGAAGTTAAGAAGTGGTTCAAAACCCTGTGTGCTGCTACCATTACTGATATTCCTAGTTTTCATAGGACTTTCCTTGACAGGTGGGAGGTAAAGAAAAACCCTCTCCAGATTTTGTCAAAATATGAGAACATCAGAAGGAACCAAGGAGAGACAGTGCTGGATTACTGCACTCATTTCAATAATCTATACAATGCCATCCCAAATGAAATCAAACCACCCCAAGGTTTGGCATTAATAAAGTTCCCTGATGGTTTTGACGCTGACATGTCATATCAATTAAGGGAGAGAAACGCAA
The DNA here is from genome assembly GCA_032191745.1 of Picea mariana. Taxonomy (NCBI): domain Eukaryota; kingdom Viridiplantae; phylum Streptophyta; class Pinopsida; order Pinales; family Pinaceae; genus Picea; species Picea mariana. The sequence goes on from JASDQU010171657.1 coordinate 18,553, forward strand.
AAACTTTGGAAGACATGCAAAGAAGTGTCCTCAGTGTAGAAGCAAACCTTTTGGCCAGAAGGGCCAGGCAAAGAACATAAAAGAGGGTCACCATCAAAGAAGAACCTTCTACTTCCTCACATGATGCCAAATTAGATTCTCTAGCCAGAGCTATGGAGAAAATGATGGAGAGACTCACCATAACTAATAGGAACCCACCTAGGGAGAACCAAGCTGCCCCTCAAATCATAAACCCGAACTTTAGAAGAAATCCACCCCAGATTAGACAAAGAGATCCTAGGGATCAACGGGAACAACGGGGACCTGATCAAAAGATTAGACCACCTCTCTAGGAAAACTATGCCGATGATAAGGAGGAAGTTATTGAGGAGTTTGATGATGCTCATATAAATCTAATGGGTGATCATGATCACGATCATGAATCTATTTTTCTCACCCAGGAAGAACACAAAATCTTTCTCCTGTAACAAACAGAGGTAAATTAGGAAGTTGAGAAAACAAAACAGTGAGCCTTTGAGAACTCTATAATGGAGGTTCACAAGCTATATAAACTGAGAAGCAAGAAGGCTAATGAGAACTCTCCAAAGAAGGCTGCTGAAACCAAGAAAACCTCAGAAAACCTTCCCAAGAAAACCCCTGAGCGGAATGACGTTGAATATCTTGCGCAAAAAACCCCAGAAATCCTTAAGAGAACAATTCGAACAGAAGTTTCATCAACCATTCAAATAGGTGCACCTGTCCATAGAGTTTCCATTGATAAATTAGAACTACAAAGTTTAAACAAAACCATCGTTCCTTTCAACCTCGAAGGGGAACTAGCAAAATTGAAGATTCCTATTCCCTTATCCGAGCTGATGAATAAGAATGCTTATAGGTCTCAGGTGATGAAAGCCTTAAGCATCGAACCTGATATAGGTACCAAAGCCTTGGATGTTGGATCTGTACACCACTCTGACACAGTAAACATTGTCGGTGATCGACTTGAGCTCCTGTTCGGTCCTGAAGTTGACGTTCAAACTGATAATGGCGTCGTGGCTCCTTTTTACATCAGCCTAAATATCCACGATCTGATATTACACAACGCTATGCTGGATTCGGGTGCCTCTCACAACCTAATGCCCAAAGCCATGATGGAAAATTTGGGACTCGAGGTTACCAGACCCTACAAAGATTTGCATTCTTTCGACTCCAGCAAGGTCAAATGTATAGGCCTGATTAAAGACTTATGCATCACCTTGGCTCAAATTCTGGTGAAAATTTTGGTGATGGGTATCGTCGTGGCAGATATTCCCCCCAAGTATGGTATGTTGCTATCAAGGTCTTGGGGAGCTAAATTGAGAGGAACCCTACAACTAAATATGTCCTACGCCACCATTGCATTTTTTGGTGAGCAAAGAAGACTTTACAGAGAAACACTGATGAAGTATATGGTCAGTAGTCAGGAAAAGCCACACGATTACCCACTATACTCTGCACACTATGATCTAGATTCTTTTATCCTATAAAACGATGGTGACATTGAGGAACAAATCGCACAACTGGAGGATGATGCACCTGATTCAAAGGATGATAAAGCTTCTGTCGAAGTGAGAAACCCCATGGTTGAAGAAAATGAGGAACTGTCAGCAGACTTCTGGAGCATGGACTTCGATGGTGCTATGAGTAAAGAAGGATTTGGGGCCGGACTGTGGATGCATAACCATAGATCAAAGTACTTCGAGAATAATTCCTATAAACTGAACTTCCAATGTACTAACAACATAGCTGAGTACAAGGCTTTAATGCTCGGCCTGAAATTATTGAAGAAAGTTGGTGCTAAGCAGATAATGGTAAGGAGTGATTATGAATTAATTATCAAGCAAATCAATGGTGAGTATGCAACAAAACATCCTAGACTTAGAAACTATAGAAACATTGTTTTGGATGCTCTCCAATGCTTTACTGAGGTTGATTTGCAGGTGATGCCTAGAGGACAAAATATACTCGCAGACGGATTGGCTACATCAGCAACTACCTGTAAGATCCCTTTTCGTCCCACTCACAAGTACACAGTGGAGGTGAAGTGCAGACCAACGGTTCCTGACAATATCAGATACTGGCAGGTATTTGGAAATGAAGATCAAATTGAGGATTTCCTGCAATGTAAAAATGATTTCGAATGTACGAACATAGATTCAGAACATGATGAAGAAGTTGTAAATAAATCTGTTTTTGGGAATGGTAGTGTAAATACAATAGATACTGAAGAAATCAATGAAAGTGATGTAGATTCTGATATCCTGAAGTTGAAAAATAGCGCGTTACCTAGAGGTTTAGTTCCGTTGGAAGACTTGTATGATTTTAACGATGTAGCCAAAAAACCGAAAATTGAAGCTAGCAGTAAAGAGGTTGAAGACTGCAACATAGGAACAAAAGAAAACCCCAAAATGATAAAACTGTATAAATCACTGCCACCCGAGAAAAAAAGCAAATACATTGAACTTTTTAAGGAATATATAGATGTTTTCTCCTGGGGCTACGAGGACTTAAAATCCTATGACACAAGCATCATACAACACCGGATTCCCATAAAAGAAGAACATAAACCTTTCAGACATAAACTTAGGAGAATTAATCCGAAGTTGCTTCCCCTGATAGAGAAAGAAATCAAGAAGATGTATGATGCCAAGATTATAGTCCCCTTGAGGTTTTCCAAATGAGTTTCTAATCTAGTTCCAACCAGGAAGAAAACTGGCGAGATCAGGCTCTGTATAGATTTCAGAAATCTGAACAAAGTCTCCCTCAAAGACAATTACCCTTTACCCAAAATGGACCATATTTTACAAAGGGTGGTCGGATCTAGTAGGATCTCCTTACTGGATGGTTTCTCTGGTTACAACCAAGTCCTAGTCCACTCGGAATATCAAGAGAAGACAACTTTTACCACACCATGGGGCACCTTCATGTATGTGAAGATGCCTTTCGATCTGATGAACGCTGGAGCTACTTTCCAAAGAGAAATGGATATTGCCTTTGTGGATTATACTGGGAAATTTATAATCATTTATCTAGATGATGTAACTGTCTACTAGAAATCCGATGAAGAACATTTGCTCCACCTCAGACGTGTGTTTGAGAAATGCAAGAAATTTGGGATTTCATTAAATCCTAAGAAAATCCTTTTCGGGTTAGAGGAAGGTAAACTGTTGGGACACATAATCTCAAAAGAAAGAATTAAAATAGATCCCAGCATGATAGAAGCTATCCAGAAGGTGGAACACCTTAGGAACATCAAAGAACTGCAATCTTTCATTGGAAAGATAAATTTCCTTAGAAGATTCATACCAAACTTGGTCGAGCTTCTCAGGAATATTACCAATATGTTGAAAAAGGACACAAAAATCAAATGGAACGTCGACTCCAAACAATCATTTGAGCAATTGAAACATGCGCTCACCCAAGCTCTAATTCTGATTAGCCCAGACTATACCAAACACTTTTATCTTTTCTCTTTCGCGTCTGAGCACACTATAGCAGCAGTATTGTTGCAAAAGAACAGTGAAGGGTACAAGCAACCTATAGCCTTTTCCAACAAAGATTTGAGAGTCGCGGCGTTGAATTATAACATTATGGAGAAAAAAGCCTGCACCCTGGTAAAGGCTATAAAATATTTTAGGGTATGTATTCTTCATTCTCACACAATTGCCTACATCCCTAATGCTGTGGTGAAGGATATTCTGACCCGGGATAATTCGGATGGCAGAAGAGGAAAATGGATTGTGGTTATTTTGGAATACAACATCAAGATAAAACCTACTAAACTGATCAAAGGACAAGGTTTGGCCAAACTGATGGCTGAGTCTAATTTCCATGCTTTAGATATTAACTTTTTGGCTGCAGTAGATGGACCGGAAGAGCATGCAACTCCAAACATAAAAGAGGAATTCTTAAATTCCCCTTGGTACGTCGACCTCATTTTTGTACTCCACAATTTACAGGCTCCTCCAGGTTTGACTAAGACCAAAGCTAGATTTATTAAATTGAAAGCATTGAAATTTTGTATTTTGGAAGGCAATATCTATTGGAAAGATCCTGGTGGTATCTTGCTTAACTTCTTGTTAAAAGATGAAGCTGACAAAGTTCTTCAAGATTTCCATGCAGGAGACTGTGGTGGGCACCTGAGCTAGAAGAGCACAGCTAACAAGATTCTGAGAGCTGGTTTTTACTGGCCTACTCTATTTGCTGACGTTCAACAGAAGGTTACTTCTTGCCACCAGTGTCAGATATTTAAGGGAAAAGGAAGCTTCTACCACTCCCAATGAAACCCATCTATGTGGAATCTCCTTTCCAACAGTGGGGGCTACACTTCATTGGTGAAATACATCCTCCCTCTTCAGGCCAACATAAATGGATCCTCATGGCCACAGACTACTTCACCAAGTGGATCGTGGTTGTACCATGCAGGCAAGCTACTGACTCTGTCATCATCAAGTTTTTAGAAACTAACATTTTGTCTCGTTTTGGAGGTCCCGGAAAAATTATAACTGATAATGCAGTGGATTTCAGATCCAAAAGGCTCACAAATTTTTGTAATCAATATCATATTACTTTGGGACACTCGACGACTTATTATCCACAGGGAAATAGTCTAGCTGAGTCTTCTAACAAAAGTCTGGTGAACATCCTCAGAAAGACACTACAAGAAAACAAGAAATCGTGGCATAATAAGTTGGTTTTTGCACTCTAGGCTGACAGGATTAGCACCAAAACATCGATTGGTATGTCTCCATACCAATTGGTGTATGGAATTGAGGCAGTTTTTCCCCTTTCATTAGGAGTCCTGGTCATGAAACTATTGCAAGAAACACAAGAAGAACCAAACGATGTCTAGTGAAGAATAAATCAAATGATCCACCTTATGCAATCCAGAGAAGAAGTCTACAACAGAACTCAAGTGATCCAGGAAAATATTAAAAATATTTATGACAAGAGAACCAAAGAGGATAACTTTGAATTGGGTGATCTAGTTTTGAGGTGGGATTCTAGAAATGAAGATAAAGGTAAACATGGGAAGTTCGATAGCTTGTGGAAGGTTCCTTACACCATTCAGGCCTTCAGAGGAAATAATGCTTTCCTACTTGAAAATCATGACGGATCAGACCTGCCAGGGGAACCCATAAATGGCAGGATGCTGAAGCATTACTGGCCACCTCAGTAGAGAGGTCACCTTGTCATTCCATTGTATATATAATTTCTTTTACAATTCTTTTAGGTGTAGGTTTTTTTGTTCATATGTTTGAAGCCCGCGGAGAAGGCCCTAAGACATTGAATAATGCCATCAAAGTTTCGAAATAAAACAAGTTAGGCATCAAAGAAACTCTAGAGGAAGTCTTTCAAGACAACAAGAAACAAGATTCTTGGCATCTCGCAAGGAGGATACCATCCCCAGGTAGAGCCACTATTATAACCCTATAATTTATAGGATCAACTATTGATTGTATTTTTGTTCCCTTTAGTGTTTTTGATTTGCAGAGACTACTGCATAAAGAAAAAGAAAAAGAAAGAAAAAGAAAAAGAAAATGAGAAAAGAATAAAAGAGGGCATAAAAGAAATTAAATGAAGCCCCATGCAATAACAATGGCTTGGTCCATACAATTTAAGCATGTCCAAGTCCTTTTAAATTGATGTTGATAGTCTTAGTGAATAAGCTTAACTAAACTGTCTAATCTTAGTCAAGATGATAGGTTAGTTAATGAATAAATTTGACTAAACAGCCTAATCTTGGTCAAATAGCCCCTAGGTAGAGTTTTCTCTTAGTCCAACAGTCTAAGCTGGGCTAAAGGTGCAAATGATGTAGGGTAGGACATAGGTTAAACAGTTTCTTTTCAATAAATATGTATGATGATTGATGAAAAATGCAAGATTTTGGATGATGAAGTGTTTTTCTAACCCCATGGTGATAAAGAGTAGAAGAAGCAGTGTGCAAAAACCATAAAAATTCATTAAGCCTAAGTCCCGTGCCATATGTTGAATCATGCCCTAGAAAATTAAAGATCGGGCCTAGATCTATGACTGAGCGGTGAGCGCCTAGATCTATGGCTCTGAAAAGATTTTGGACCCCCCGATCGTNCCTGAACCCCCCTGACCATTCTACTTTTAACAGGGCGGGGGGGGGGTCCAACATGATGTTAAACGACGCGCCCAGATCAACGGCTGCGCCTAGATCAACAGTCAGCAAGGAATCCTGGACCCCCCCAACTGTTATGCCTTTAACTAAAAAGGGGAGGTCCGGAATGAAACAAATCCAGGTGGGCCCCATCGCAACATGGCATCACCTCATCGCGTCCAAAATCCCCCTCTCCAAAATTTTACCACCTATCAGTGTTATCTTTCACCACCACCCTCTACAAGTTCCACGTCATGACCCTGTCAGCATGTCCCATCCATTTAACCGTTACAGGTCATATCTTTCTCGTTCGCCTTCCAATCACCAGTGCACACGTCGACCAGAGGTACACTTCATATGTCCTCAGCCCTGCACTCTCACGCTCTAAATGACCCGTTGGCCATTTATGACTGGACACATACCCATTGTCCATCTCACCTATCCTTGTTCGCCCAAATGGATACCCATCCACTCAAATTCAACCACGTTTCAGTCTTCTCCCATTCCATTCACATTCCCTACGTATCAAGAGATTCATTGTCCTCCATCTCTGCAACACCTCATCCAGCCACAACCATTACCACTAACATTTTGTTTGAATTGTAGGTACTCTTCACAACAATGGCACCAAATTCCAAGAAAGCAAAAGCCGAGGAGAATCATTTCCTCCCACCTCCTGTCAACCTCGACAAGATCCCATTGGCCGACAAAGATCATCTGATATCGGACATAAGGTGAAAACACGATTCTGCAGAGTTGCATTCGTGACTCAAAGACACTTTCCTAGATCAGAGGGATGAAATCGGGCTCTGGGAGTCCAATCTTCCTTTATATATTTTTCCCCAGGTCCATCATTTCCCTGAATTTTCCCTCAAATGTCAGGCTCATTACCTTCCTGACTAGAGAGCCATAGTCTCGTCATCAGGAGAAACTTTGTTCTTCATCACGCCAGAGGCCATTGATCAGATGATGCAGATACCTAGAAATGAATCTGCCTCCCCTTTCAATCTCAAAATCATAACAGAGTTATACCAGAAATTATCTTTTCCTCAAAGAGCCCAGATATTTGAATTTTTTCTCCCACAAGAAACTCAATTCCCCAGATCAAATCCCCCCTATCCTTCCTCCCTGTTCTCAGAAAAGGGAAACCAAGTCATTTCATCAGTCTGTTGTCTGCTTGGTTATTTTTCAGACGCATGGGTGGATGAGCCTATATTGGGTTTTCTGTCCATTTTCTCTACCGAGGAAAAATCCACCACTCAGTTCGACTACAGCACTTTCATGGCGAAGAACATTCACAGGAAGTTTTTATAGTTCGCCACAGAGGGCATGTTTCGGTATTCTTCCATCATGGCTTACATGTTCGTCTTTTTTCAGGAGGATAGGTTCTCTTTCTCAATGCAGAAGATGGGCAAGGAAGGAAAACCTCAAGCAGTCACATTATGGACATCGCTGCTCAGGAGAAACTCCACTGAGTTCACTTTTAAAAAATTCATTGAATTGTTTTATCATCCAGTTGTAGGCATGCTTAGTGGAAGACCTGAGCTGAGGATCAATGAATAAATTCAAAGAGTTCTGCACCTTTCAGATCTGGCAAAGACTGGAGATTGGTTTCTATACCAGAATCACACGGAAATTAGAGTGTATGGGTGCAAACTAGCTCCATACAAGTTGCCTAAGTATGTGCCTATTTGAATATTCGCACTGGAATATATTCGTCAGATGATAAACTCAAATGACATCCATTTTGTGTCTCTGAAGAAAAAACAACAGATGAGGATCAAAGGACAAATAGGCCCATTTATCTGCAACAGTCACGCTGCTAGGGAAGATGCAGACAAATTGTTGAAGGAGATGAAATTCAACACTAGTTTTATTTGGAGATATGACCCCAGTGGGATCATTGCAGAGATGAGGTCCAAGAACAAAATTTCACCCTATGCCCACACCATCAAGCCAGAAATCAAAAAATATGTGAACTAGACAAAATGGGAATTAAATACTCTGGTAGATACAGAGCCACATGAATCTCTTTCAGTATCTATCTCACCAACTGCTACTCCTCAGATACCCAAGGAAAAAAGGCCAAGAAAGGATCATTCACCTTCAATCACTGAGGTATCAGCAGAAGAATTCCGCATATACAACAATAAACCCAAAACCACTCCTGCTACTCACATGTCTGGTGAGGAAGAGCCCTACTCTGCCATAGTGATTGAGAGAAGACAACAGACAGAAATAGTTGTGACCACCCAAACTCCACAAGTATCTGCACCTGTAAGCATCTTTGAGAAATATGATATGATTAAAAAGAAGAACCAGATGCTGACTAATAACACTTACTCCCAGTTCTAGAAGCAAACTTCCACAGCACAGCACAGACTATTGTCAGCCTTTGATACAGAGAAAGGAAGAATGCATCTGGCATTCCTACAAGGACAGGTGCCTCACCCCAAAGAGATCACTGACTACAAGAGGTCAACTATTGTTTTTGACACTAAACAAGTCCATCCAACTGACCAGATGGATTTGCACAGACAGACTGGAGAAATGGTATTCTCCACATTAGCACATGCTTCCTCTACCGCAGCTAAGTTACAGGTGTCTTTAAGCAATGTTCAGACCCAATTGAAGTTGGAGAAGATATCCTCTTTTGCAAAGGATAATAAAATAAAATCCTTAGAGGAGTTGGTGCTTAAGATCGGGTACAATCCATCAAATGTTAAACAAGCAGAGGAAATGTTGAAGAAAAAGAATGTTGACATTGCATATTTGAGAAAAAAAATTGAAATTGCCACCAACAGAGGATTCACAAGCTAAAGAGGGAGTTGAAGCCGAAAACGAGAAAGAAGAATTGTTCAAGATTATCATGCAGCAGAACGCACAGCTCAGAGAAATGGAGATAGAGTTGGAAAGATTATTGAAATGAAAGGAACAAATGACACCAATGGAGGTCATCCCATTGAGTGCATCTCCCATTGCAAGAGTAAGTATAGCAGCAGTTCCAACAACCACTACAGCAAAAATTCCATCAGCAGCCCCATTGACAGCACTGGAAAAAACAGTGGAGCTAGCAAAGTCCATGGAGGAGATGAATTTGCAAGAGACAAAGATTAATAGGTTGAAAAGGGAGGTTGAAAATATCCAGGAACTCAAATCCTCTTTCCAAACAAGATATAATGTTGAGAGACAGGCAACAGAGAAGCTTAAGCAAGAAATACAATAGCTCCAGAAACAAACAGTGGTAGGCAAGACATTAGCAGAGGCTAAGGAAAACATATGGACAGATATTGCAAAATCCATAAATGAAATTTGGCCCATGGTGAAAATCATGTTCGAGCAACATGATCTGGTGTTAAAAAGTAGGCAAGCCATTGAGAGGATAAGAACAGATCTGGGTGAGATGCCCTTAGCAGCCAACGAGATCATCAAGTTTCTGAACTCCAAAACCAAAGAAGAGCTAGAAGAATTGAAATTCGAATACAGAACAAAGACCATCCTCGAGGTAAAAAGAGTACTGACTAAAAGAGGATTGATGTTACGGTTGGAGGAAAAGGCTCAGAACATGGACATTGGAGTTCAAAGATTTTTTAGTAAGATTGAAGCCTTACAGAAAAAGGGTCTTCTTGATCTACGTGTCCTAAATGATAAACTGATGACTCTGTCCGATTACAAGCAAAGGATCACAATTGTGGCCAAAGACAGTTCCAATTTTTCAGGGATACAGGGCAGCATCATGGGCAAAGCATTCTTGGAGACTCTGCAACATGACCTCAACACTCAACACGAGATCAAGTATGTCTTCATCGTCAAGTCGACTTTTGCTAAATACACCGAGATGGACGAAGTTTACCGCTGGTTATTGAAAATTACCATCCCAAGCACACATAGATGGGATGAGTTGTGTGATTTGATTGAGTAAAGGCAAAGCATCATCCACCTCAACATCCATCTCAACGTCCAGCTCAGTGTACAGCATGGTTGAGGTCATCTGAATGACTCAACAACGGTCTTCCCCGAAATCAGCACGAGATATTCAACACATCATCATCAGTTACTACATTTTCGCATCTTTATATATTAGTTAGTTAGACTCAAACTCTTTCACGTCCTGATCATTAATGATAGGGTCATTGTAACTTTTATTATAAATATTTCTCACTTAGAAGTAGGAAGGGTTGTTGATCTTTACGCCCAAGCATGCTCTGGTTGTTGTAATTTGTATCAAGAAGTTATTCCAGTAATACAAAGAGAAGTTTCACATGATTCCTGTGTGTCAAATTGTTGGTGAAGTTCCCTCTGTCTGCGTACAAGTTTTTCCTTTCTCAGTTATTATATTGTCTTTCAAAAATCTAATCTTTAAAAGAAGTTAAAGTTGTAGAATTTACCATTGTGTACTCTGTTCTTAATCTTTTACAGATTTAATTGTTTTTCCTTCGATGTTATAACAAAGAAATTATTAAATGCTTTTTTGTTTTAACTAATATCTCACCTTTTCAGCAATACACCATTTTTATTTCTAAAGAATCCAGCATTAGCACTATCTCGCCCTGTGAAACGAATCTTGTAAAGTTTTCTTTAACTTCTATCTTTTAAAAACAGACCCCATAGCCCAATGGAATCATAATTGATATTCATCCACTTCATTCAAAAACAATACCAACAACTCAATTATATTCTTTCTAACTAGCCTAAAATCCTTGAAAACTCAAACAAATCTAGAACTTGCAAAGAGATCCCTCTCTGAAACTGGTAGGGCTAGCTTCTAGTTTCGAAGCGGTTGGTTAAGGTTACCTCTGATAATTTTCTTCTTACCTCATAACAACGTCTGGGAATTTACAGAGTGATAATAGGAAGCATACATTTGATGTTGGAGAAAGGTTTTCACAAGGGTAACAACATAAAACATTTTTGGGCACAGTTGTTGTTCTGAATGATAAATTGACATACACAGAACTGACATAGCGATTTTTTTTCTATGCAAATGATGTAGACTCATATGATTAAAAAAGACAACATTAGGTGACTGGCATATGATTTTTGTAGTAAACACAGGTCTCCAATGAGTTTCTCCCACCAGTTTCTGCACAGGTTTCAACAAAATGAAGTGCACTACGCAAACGTTGTAGGTAGCACTTGCGCAACAATAGCTCCAATTTTATACGCAAAAGTGGCAGAGTTGCTCAACAATGCATGGGATGTCTCATAGTGGTTTCTAGATGTATTTTGTGATTTATCACAACAACATGGTCGAAATTTTTCTCAGATCTATGATTGTATAAGATATTTTTTGTTTTGCATTAAATATGGTCAAAATGAATTTATTGTTTTTAGTAAAGTTGTTTAGGAGTTGTTTTCTTTCAATGTAACCAGATCCACCATTGTAGGCAACAGTAGTTCGACTCCTAGTGGCCTAGTGTGGCAATAGGATCTTATATATTTTGATCATTTTCATGTGAAAGAATTGGGAGTTGGCAGAAAGTATAGTCATTTTGACCCTTATTGTAATATTCTCTAAATCTGAACGAAATACAAATGCAAAAGTCCTGAACTTTTTATGAAAAACATTCTAATGGTGGTGGTCTAAAGTCCATACTCTTATCTTTGTATGTACTTCTTGTGTCCTTACTTTCATCTTCATTTTCTTATTTTTAAATTGGATAATTAAAGGGTCTAGAATTCATCTAATGGTGCTTTAGACTCATGGTTCTCTGATTCTGTGATATGTTTATTTTCCTCTTCCACCCTACACAACCAAACTCAAAACCGAAAGTTCATCACCTATTGTAGCCTTTGTTCCTCTGGAAAGTTCTACCTACTAGTCATTGTTTTCATTCGTTTTCAAAGGTAGACTCCATAGCCCAAAAGGTCGCTCTCCTTCTTGCCAACAAAAATTTATAAATCAAAACATTAAAACCTAGCCATTGGCCTACCAAGAAAATCTATCTATTAGAAACTAAGTGACAAGAGAGAGCCCTCTCTGAACTGGGTAGGATAGTATCCAATTCTAAAGTGGTTTGTGGTTTCCTTTGTAGATTGTTTCTTCCACCCAACAATTTACTCAATGTCAACATTTTGGCGACGTTTCCAGGGACAAAATTGAAAATTTTCCCTGGGAAAGAACGATTAAAGCTTCAGATTTGATTCCTGAGGATAACATAGAATCAAACATTTTTTATTGGATGAAAATTATTTACCCTAGCGACTTCATTTTATAAGATCAGTAGCAAAAAAGTAACTTCATTAAGAAATCCTGGCCCTCAAAAAGATCTACACTAGTAGAAACCCTGATCAAGAACCTATAGCATCTGTGTCCGATCCTGAGAAACTCTTACATAAAAGAAAAGAAAGGGTAATTGACTCATTTTATTTCCTGGACAGAAATCTATTATTACCCAAGGACAAAGTGAAAATCATTGATGACCTTGATTTTGACATAAAATTTGAACAAACTTTGTTTAGATCTAAATCAGAATCCAACTTGAATGAAGT
>JASDQU010171660.1:0-16142 GCA_032191745.1 Picea mariana
ACATATATTAAACAATAATTAATTAATATTATTAATAAATAATCATCATTTAACTAATACACATTAGGACAGTTAATTATTTAATTAACTATACTTGACAAACCTTAAGCAACTATTTAACTAGGGTTGTTACATACACAAACAAAACAAAAGATGCTATTTTGTTCAGCTAGAGATATACGTAAAAAATATAAAATAACAATATGATACAAATAGAAACATATAACTAATACAATAATAAAACATAGTATAAGAAACTTTAAAAATGGAACTCACCTTTTTCTTTCCCTCCTATTTATCAATATTATTTTCAATGTTCATTGAATCAATCAATAACTTGAGTAAGCATTCTACATCCCCAAGTCCTTGGAATAGGCCTTTATACACATTGAACATTCGAAAACATAAATGTTAAGGGAAAACATAAAATACCACATCAAATTGCATTCAATAATATCAAAAAACAACATCATTAAATGGATAAAAGGAATACCTTAATGAGCTCCTCTTGGTTTCAAGAATGATTTATTCTATACTAAATACGGCCAACCACATGAAGGTGGAAGCTCATTTTTCCCATTCCCCCCCCCTAGCATCACTATTGTCCCTCGACCAAGTTTTGAGGAAACCTTGGTCAGGTTTGACCACTTTTTGGACTTTGACACATTGGTCAAGAAAGGAGCGCTCAGGCGGAGCTGAGATGATGGATCTCACTTATTTTGTAGGCTATGTGAACCCAGTAATGGGTCCTCTAGGGTTTTTGTAATGGGTTATGGGATGTCGTCCCATGAGATCTTTACCCATGATTAGGCCTTATTGTAAGGGTTTGTAAAAGTATAAATAAGTAAGAATGTATTGTAGAAGGATAATAGTGGGAAGTGACTAAGTGCAAGTAGTTTTGGGTTTCTTTGTGCAACAAAATGTATATGTGTTAAGGCTCTGTGTTCGATAGAGAAGTTGGCTCTGTGCCTTGACCTAGTTTTTGAAGGAGGATTTGGTGCTTAGTGCACACATCTCCTTTCTAGTGTGAAGCTCGGATCTGTGGCTTAGTGCACAAGAGAAAATGAATGTAAGATCTGGACGAATAATAAAGAAGGAAAAGTGGTTGGTGGATGTAGCCCCATACTAGGGTGAACCATGTATATCTTGTGTCTTTGGTTTTCTTTGGGCTTTGTTGTTTATGCTATGAATCTGCTCAGTACTTTGAATATTATGTATGATAGATAGATCTGTTGATGCTTAGTTATTTACTCGTGTTAAAGATAAATGAATGTTAGATCTAACTCAGTGTTATGTGCTAAGTGGTTGAAATACTTAATCTTTATTGTTACTGCGTTGATCTATCTTTAGGGTATGTTCTGTGATGTTAATAAAGATAATGAACTAATGCATACTAACCCTAAGTGTTAATAGAATACCCCACGAAGTGTTATTATCACAGATCTGTGTCCCAGCTTGGTTACAGACACCGGCATCCTGTAACCCCCCTTGCTTCTACCTCAGGTGAGATTTCTCCTGCTTCATAGGTGTTGTTGAAAGGGTTGATAGTTAGGGTTTTGTTCGTGTGTTGTTAGATTTGAACCCTGGGTCTACCCCTGTGCCAACAAATGGTTCCGTTGCTGATACCTGGAACTGTGATTGCTGGGAACTGAAGTAAAGAAAAGAGAATCTTTGTGTGTAGATCTGCTGCTGAAGTGCACAATACTCTACTTGACTTGCGAAGCTCTGTGATAAGAAGGAAATCTGATCTAAAGAAAAGAAGTAAGATCTATAAAGAGGTAAATCTTTGTTCTTTGATAAGAGTAAGACAAGTGAAAAGGTTTTTTTCGAAAGCATGAATTTAGGTATGTTTAATAGATTATGTCCTAGTCTAAAGGCCAGGGCGCAGTTGGAAGAAAGAATTGATCTAAGTAAAGATAATAGAAACGAAGAAAGATATGTTATTCCTATGCATAGAAATTGTTTTGGACTAATAAGTGGATGCAATAACCTAGAAAGAATTTTTGCAGATTGCAGGTCCAACACTGTGATCCTAGTGCGCAGTACATGAGAGTTTGGGGAACATACAAGAGAAATAAAGGATTGACATTATGTTATAACTGCAGAATACCGAGACATCTTGCTAAGGAATGCCCTAGTACATATCCTATTTGTATTTGTTGTAAAAGTGTTGGTCATGAAGTTGAGGATTGCCCAAAGATGATTGCTAAAGTTGAATGAATGAATATGAGACTTGAAAACTATGAAGAAATTCAAGAGACTAAGGGCATGTTCGAGAATAATAAAGAGAAAGAATTACAGAAATCTCAAACTACATTATTAAATTTGAAAGAAACAATGGATGTTCATAAAGATGTCAGTTTACCAGAGATCCTGAAAGTAAAACAATGCATAAGTGAAAGAATAGAGGACTTCGACATAGAATGTGTCTTGGATGAAGAAACACAAGTGAATATTATGATAGAGGAAACTTGGGAAAATTTGGGAAAGCCTTCTATGGTACCTTCATTGTGAAGGATAGGTTTGTTTAAGGGAAATATGATAACCTTATGCGGAAGAGTTACTAATGTACCTATTATTGTTCATGGAACATCGACCAAAGAAGAATTTGAATTCATTAAGTTTGTTGAGAAAAACGACCCTTTCCCACTTTTACTAGGTAAGAATTGTATTGAGTAAGATCAAGTCAGAAAGAAAGTAGAGGAAGAAGCTACATAAAAGAAAAAGAAAGAACTAAGGGATTTCATAGCTAGAAAAATAGATCGAATAATAGAAGAACGAGAAGATAAATCAAAGCAACAAAAGGCAAGATAATTAGATGTCAAGGTGGAAAGAATGCAAGAAGGTTTGAAGGACCTATCCATGCAAGAAAGAAGAATACCCACCCTGGAATTAATAATAGAAGGGATATTAATTGTGAACCCTTTGAGAGCACATCAAAAGTGAGAAGTCACTACGCTAGGAGAAGATAAGAATAAGAATGGAAAGAGGATTCTAGAAACAGTTAAAGAGACTCAAATCATAGGAAAGAAGGCAAGGAAGCTCAATAAAAATAAATCCAAGTTGGAAAATCTATAAGAAGCTACAGAGATAAAATGGAAGACCTCACAGACTGGAACCTCACCTTGGCGAAGATATATGACCGTTGGAGGTGCCTCGACCATTAGAACAATGCTTCAAAACGGCTAGAAAACACATTTATGGGCCAATGGACCGCTTTTGGGACATTGAGACTATGCCATAACAGATAAATTCACATTGATGGAAGCAGTCCTGGCAGTTGGAAGAATCCGTTACAAGGCCCCACTTATTTAACTTGTCGAACGTTGTGCCAGGACCACTTTTTTCCATCTGTGATTAACTGAGCCAAAAAGAGAATTGATTGTGTGTCAAGACATGTTATTAAAAGTTATACCTCACCATCTGTCTATCTACCCCACCTGTCCATTCGTTTACCCTGATCTGTCTATTTAAAAGTGAGAATGTTGGGAGAACCTAGGGAATTAGAGAAGTTTGTTCAGGAGGTACTCGAGAAGATAATGGCCGACGTAAAGTTATCCGAAGGTGTCCAAGCATCATCAAACAGGGGACTGTAGGATTCCCCTTCAATTGGATGTCATTCTGGCCATGTTAACCCTGCAACTGAGCAATGAAGTAGGCATCACGATGATATTTCTAATGCGAAGAAGATCCCGTCAATCCTAACTGAGTACATTCCACCTTTAGCTGGCATAGTTAACCATGAAAACATCCCACGAGATTATGAGTACAGTCTATTCACCATGTGCATTCCAAAAATAATACGCATCATTTGGAGTTAGTTAGGATAGATCCCACTGCTGAAGAACAACGAATTCAATATTGGCGACAAGAAGAACTATGCTATGCTAGGACCCCACCACTACCTGACGAAGTCAACTGTGAATAAGCCTCACCATGTATCCTAGCCATGGATTAAGGGACTGTCGTAGTCCACTATGATAAATGTGATGAAGAGTTCCCATTTTGGCTGTCATCAAGAGGTTAACGCTTATGTTAAACTCCTCTTATCGTGCTATCATGGTGGATGCATGTTGCTTGACCGACATATTACTATGGATCTGGTGCTGATCCACTAGATTATAGGATTAAGCATGCAGGGACATGACCCTCAATAGTTTTATCCAGGGAAGGCCATAGACCACTCCCTCGCATAGTGCATCAAGGAAGCTTACGACGAAGTTGAAAAAGGAAAGAGAGGCTACAAGGTATCCTCTATACAGGATGGCGCAATGCTCCTCACTTTCCAACTCATAGCTGGAAAGATCGTAAGAAAGAACCACCCCACACAGGTCACCAGGTTCATGGTGGACCTCATAGGAAAATGTGTAGAGGGCATGTAGATGAATTGGACGAGTTACCTTGTCAATGAACTGGAGAAATACTATCTTGAAGCTCAGGATTTGGGATATGAATTCCACTTTAGTTGGCTGATCATTTTGATCACATTTTTTGCTTGGAAAATTTCTGAAGTAGCCACATTTCCGGAGATCGAACCATCAGAGTCATTGGCCACTAGGTTTTCTACCTTGTGGTACACCAAATATATGATGAAACAATGGAATTCCAATGCCGTGTTCCATGCATATTATCATCAATTGAAGGTTTCCATCGAGTCATTTCCACGCATGACACAATGCACCCTGCACCAGTACAGACCGATAGAAAAGTTTCGCGTAGATCCACATTTCATCTATATCATTGTGTGCAAAGATGATAACAAGGAAGAGTTACAATATTACTATAAGCTAACATATGAAGACAAAGAGTAGCTTCTCGCAGAGCAAACTGTGGTAAAAAAAGCGATGAATAAATCATGTCGCTCTATGCCAGGATTGGCACAGGAGGAATAGGAGTTGGTCGAGGCTCAAGTAGTGAAGCTCGCTGAGACCATCAAGAAACTTCAAGAAAGGATAACAGAGTTAGAGTTCCAAGCAGTACCCAACACTTCATAAGAGGTGTGTGACCAGAGGGAGGAAGTTGCTAAGAACACATTAGTAAGGATCAGAACCCTCGCCTTAGAGTGCAAACAACTGAGAGATAGAAGCATGAAGACATATGAACACCTCGCAGAAGACACTGAGCTAAGGAAACTGGAAGCATAGTTACAGGAGGCACAACAACAGGCTTTCTCCATGTAGGTACAGATGAAGCTTCTCACTGTAGTTGAAAGAATGAAGAGATCTCAGGAGTAGCGTGCAGTTTAAAAATAGATCAGTACCCTCCAAGGAAAGGTATTGGAAGTCACGCAGAAGATACAAACTATGCAGGATGAAGCCTACAAGGTGTTTGAAGAGATTTGATGGATAAGGCTTGCAATTGGACCAAGTGGTTGCAGCAGTGGAACAACATCTGGAAGGGCCTGTTATAGAGAAGATGATCCAGGATCTCGTTGAGCAGGAGGCTCAAGTGAAGCAGTAAGTTGAGGCAACTCGAGTTAAGCTCGAGGCCTTCGAATTAATGTTGCCTAGACTAGAGTGACTCGGGACGAGTCATGGGTGACTGTTGGGGGCCTGTTGGCCCTCAACCAAGTTTTGAGGAAACCTTGGTCAGGTTTGACCACTTTTTGGACTTAGACACATTGGTCGATAAAGAAGCACCCAGGTGGAGTTGAGATCGAGGATCTCACTTATTTTGTGGGCTATGTGGACCCAATAAGGGGTCCTCTAGGGTTTTTATAATGGGTTATGGGATGTTATCCCATGGGATCTTTACCCTTGATTAGGCCTTATTGTAAGGGTTTGTAAAAGTATAAATAAGTAAGAATGTATCGTAGAAGGATAATAGTGGGAAGTGGATAAGTGAAAGTAGTTTTGGGTTGCTTTATGCAACAAAATGTATATGTGTTAAGGATCTGTGCTCGATAGAGAAGTTGGCTCTGTGCCTTGACCTAGTTTTGGAAGGAGGATCTGGTGCTCACTGCACAGATCACTTGTCTAGTGTGAAGCTCAGCTATGTGGCTTATTGCACAAAAGAAAATGAATGTAAGATCTGGACGAATAATAAAGAAGGCAAAGTGGTTGGTGGACGTATCCCCACACTAGGGTGAACCATGTATATCTTGTGTCTTTGGTTTTCTTTGTGCTTTGTTGTTTATGTTATGAATATGCTCAGTACTTTGAATATTATGTATGATAGATAGATCTGTTGATGCTTAGTGATTTACTCGTGTTAAAGATAAATGAATGTTAGATCTAACTTAGTGTTATGGGCTAAGTGGTTGAAATACTTAATCTTTATTGTTATTGTGCCGATCTATATTTAGGGTATGTTCTACGATGTTAATAAAGCTAATGATCTAATGCATTTTAACCCTAATGTTAATATAATACCCCGCAAAGTGTTAGTATCAGAGATCGGTGTCCCAACTTTCTTACAGACACCTGCGTCCTGTAACCCCCCCTGCTTCTACCTCGGGTGAGATTTCTCCTGCTTCACAGGTGTTTCCAAAAGGGCCGGTAGTTAGAGTTTTTTGGGTGTGTTGTTAGAGTTGAACCCTGAGTCTACCCTTGTGCCAACAATCACTCTCTATTCCCCATACCCAATCATGCATATTAATTTAAACAAAAAATGTTCAACTATTTACAATTGTTTTGAATTTTTATGTAGCTAAACAAAGAACTTATGTAGTGCCCTAGAATTTCTACTTAACTATGAATGAATATTTATCATATTATAAAAGGCTTGTTTTCACTCTTTGAATTGATTGAAATTTATTAATATGATGGAGAGTTGAAAAATAAAAAAAACAATAAAAAAATAAATAATGTGTATTCGAATTGAATACATAATACTTATCCTTCAATGGAAGAAGCTAACAAAACTATATGCTTGTGATGAAAATGTTTTAATAAATTTTAAAAGAAAAATTCTCTTAAAATTTAAAGGCATAATAATAAAACATAGGTGACATAAACACTTATAGTGAATCAATTGAAAGCTATATTTAATGTTTTTCCTTTGTTCCTGCAACAATGTTTCATATCAAATGGTCACACTAAACACACATATATAACGAAAGAAAATGATTATGAAAACTCAGAAGAAAATATTTTTCAAAAGCACATAACCCGGATCATGAAAACAATAATATTTTAATCTTTGTAAATGAAACTTTTCATTAATAATGGTTTCTTCTGGGTTCTTGCAGTAAAAAGAGTCCCTTTACATTCCAATCAAATGCATACTTATAGTCATACCACTTGTAATCAAAATTTGTTATGCAAGCTACTTACAAGTCAACATAAATTACAAAAATAAAATATTTCTAGAACATAATCCATGATTTTGTTGAAAGCTATTTTCCAAGTCATTCTAATTGAATGAGTCGATCCCAATCCTGATTTGTTGGATATTTAAAATTCATCATTTTATTATAAGCAATATCCACTTCACTATATCTTTCATAAGTTGGGGTAATTAGAAATAAATTTCTAAGATGCCATAAAAGGAATAAGTCTTTGTCGAGAAGGTCAACAATTATTGGACCTTCAAACATTCCTGTAATTCCTTTGAATTTATTTGTATCCTCTATAGATTTTATTAATAATTGCTACTAATTTTGAAGAGAGAATAAATTTCCCCTTTTATCCTAACATTTTGGTAAGCCCTTTTCAACCATTTTCTTGTAAAGGCTAGAAAACCATTCAACATTTATTTGTAAAGTAATTAATTTATTCTAATATTGTTGAATTAGTATTCTTTTTGTAAAACCCTTTTCAATCTCCACCATTACCATGCTGGTTCGATTTTAATTCCTTTTTTACTCAATTCCTCATTTGATTTGGAATTAAGTAACTTAATAATTTTGGTAGTTGTCTCAGGTCTATTTTCTAGCTCTTAGAAATAAAATTTAACATCTGTTTCCACCTTCCCTGATAAACTATATTGTTCATCCATTATTATGATATAATCCCAAATTTTGGTGATTTCCTCAGAAATTTTGTCCCAAATAAAACATCTGAATCCTATCAAATAGAATTTCCCTCCTAATTTAGTTTTCAACAACTCATAATCCTTTTGTATCTTAGCCTTATCTTGATGATATATATTAAGTTCTGTATCTCTTTCTGCAATTTGATCTTTGAGAATTTTTATTTCATCATTTTGTGTAGACACTTTCTTATTGGATTTTTCCAATTCAATTTCTTTAAAATTTAGCTAAGCTAAAGCCTTAAATAGATCAGTTGATGAATCTGTAGATGTTGAACCTTATGATGATGAAGATCCCTATTTCAAAATATGAATTTGATGTTCATATAATTTGATCTATTCATTCATGTGAACCATTTGATTTAAAATATAATCTTTTTCCCGTTGGATTGCTTATAGCTCTGGAGTCTGCACATGATCAAGGTCCGTCAAATGTAGCTTCCTCTTTAGTATAAGTATCTCATTATCCACTGCATTGGCTCCTCGTCCTTAGAATTGTCTCTTAGTCTTAAGAGTTTCTTTGTCAAATAATAAATCCTTATTAGCTTTGTCTTGGTAAGTACCTTTTACCATCTCAACTGTTCCTTCAATTTTCTATTTACTTTTTGTAATTTCTTCATATCAAGAGTCATATGGATGGCATCTTTATTTTACAATTCTCCTATTTTTCTAAAAAATTCCATCTTGTGAACTATATGAATTTGCTCAAGATCAACTGAAAAGTTTGTTTCTCTATAATTGTCAACACTTCTAAGGTTTTGATCATTAGGTTATGTAATCCCCAATCTATGGGATAACTAAGGAGATCATGTCTCAAACCAATCAGGTTGCAGATATGGAGTGACAAGAGACTAGATGACCAACAGTGTCCACTTGCACGTACAAAACCCACTCTATCACCACATTTTGATCCATTGTCAGTGCATCCAACACACCAGCTAGCTTATGGAAGGAATATGGGTCTTGCTCCATGAGGTGCAAGTCAGGTATTGTGGTAGGTAATCCCTCAACCTAGCCAGAAGACTTATCCTGGCCAAGTCATTTTTGCAAGAAATTCTAACCTTTATGATGTCCGTTTTCCCCATCCCCAAGGGGATACTACAAAAAATAAGAACCATAGAAAGGGACTTCCAATGGAAAGGAGTGGAAACAAGGAAAAACTGGGCATTGGTGGCTTGGGAGAAGGTTTGTAAACCAAAAAGCAAAGGAGGCCTGGGGTTATACGACCCACAAGTGACCAATGACGGCTATGGGGTGAAACTCTGGTGGCATTGGGTTAAAGAAATTACTATGCCATGGGTCAACCCGTGGAAGGAAAAGTATGCCCCATACATATGCGACCAGGACACAATCCACTTCATAGGCACTAGGGAAGGTTCCGCCATCTGGAACCTAGCCTGGTGAAACAAGGCCTAGATCCAGACACACAGTTTTGGGGAAGTAAGAAATGGCAGAACAACCAAATTCTGGGAGGACGCTTGGCAACAAGAACCTAGAATGGAAAAATTGGACCAGGAGGTACTCCAACAAGAGTTGATTGTGCAAGGTAAAACTAGAGTCTATCGTTACTTGAAACAAGAAACATATCACAAAAAATGGAGAATTTGGAACACTCTCAGCACACATAATAGAGACAAAATTGCAACAACAGTAAAAGAGGTGGAGGAGGAATTGGGGAGACGAAAAATTATAGTCATGAATGGAAATGACCATCTTAGATGGGGGCACAAAGACAACGGGGAATTTAATCTCAAATAATTCTGACACTATATAGTGGATCAAGACCAAGAAGACCTGATGCATCAATGGGATAAGCTCTAGAACAACCCCCATTGGGAAAAAATAAAAATATTCCAGTGGATAATACTCCACAACCGAATTCTAACTTGGGAAAACCTAAGGAAAAGAGGATTCATAGGTCCTTCCAGATGTCACCTATGTGAAGCAAAGGAGGAAACAACGAACCATCTCCTTGACGAATGTACCTACATAGATGAAGTCTCAGAATGGGCAGAAGGCATATTCCAACAATCCAATAGGATCAGAGGTAATATATCTGCAACTATCAACATCTGGAGAGAGAACTACAACGAAAATGAAGATGTGAATATCCATTGGACCCTCATCCTGGGAATGCTCATATGGGAAATATGGAAGGAAAGGAACCAATGGATATTCAGGATCTAGAGCTAAACGATAGGGAAGATCAAGGAAACAATAATATCCATGACAAGAGAAATGGTATAGAGCCGCAACTTCCAAACAGGAAGAGCGCAACTCATAGACCAGGATCTCCGAATTCTAGAGGCCTTTCAACTGAAATATGGATGCAACCCCAATCAGGTAAGATGACCACCGCAACTACAAGTAGGTGAGCGCAACTGGAAACCACCACCAGAGGGCTCTCTCAAGATGAATTTTGATGGGGCGTCGAAAGGTAACCCAGGAGGGACAGGAATGGGAGGAGTAATCAGTGACAGTAAAGGAAAAATCATCCGGCTGTACACTAGGAGTTTGGGAAACTCAACCAAAAACATTGTGGAATTTGGAGCCCTGGAGATCGGCCTCGATATTCTACACCGGGAATGGATTACCAATTCCATAGTGGAAGGAGATTCCACACTAGTCATCAACACAGTAAGGAGACTCCAAAACTGTACTCGAGTGGGCAAAATTCAGAGGCACTGGCACTTGGCTCATTCCCTTCAAAAAATTCAGGAGCACTTGTAGATGGGGATCACAATGTAGTTGTGTTGGGTTCATAGGTCAGCAAATGGACTAGGGGACATAATCGCTAATGAAGGGGTCGACAAGGAAGGACCTGAACTGGATTCCATATGGAGTAACATCCCAAATGGTCATTTTCGAACAAAATGCATCCAACTAGCGACAAAGGACTATGACGACAACCGAAGTACAGATGACCACATCGATATTGGAGGCATAGAAATAAATCAAGGGCATGTAGGATCCAGGAAAAATCTTATAGGCCACCACTTAAACATGAGTCACAATTTAGATCTTGGCCACACCACAAGAGGAGGTACGACACCATGGTCCTGTCAATAGAAAGAAGTACAGGGGTTGTCTATGGGAGAATAGAAAGGATAATCAATAGGTGGCAAAGGAAGAAGAACAAAAGGGTTGCCTATGGTCAGGTATGGGTACACCTCACCCATGCACAGATACAGAGGGAGGGGGGAATGATTTGAATACAACATGCAGGGAAAAGGATTTGCGTAGGGTTGACGGTAGGGTTCCCAAGAGCACACACTCCAAAATAGTGAAAAAGGACCAGAAGGCACACCTTTACGGGAGACCCATGATTACCAGGATAAGCTTGTAGCCGGGGAAATCCCATAAAACAAGAAATTCTAGGGATAGCCACCGACCGAAGAGTATATAGGTCATCCTACATAATAGAAAGGGGCGATAGAAAGGGAGGAATAATTCAAGACAAGAACCACCAAAAACAAACCGATATGGTAAGAATGAAGAATACCCATAGTAAGAGGGGCCCCCAGGGGGAGGAACTTCCAACAAGAACCCGGAAGATCACAAGGATGGAGCAGGCGGCCAAAGAAGCCAAGGGTACCTTTCTCACACAGGTCGATCCAAATGGAAAAGCAGTCATCAATAGGTGGGAGAGAGATGTCAACACCAAGCGCCAAGGAAAATCCTGGGTGGAACTAATTCAAGAAGTGGACGGGATAAGGGACCCAAGGGCCACACAACCCAGAACAACCCTCTACCACAAAATGGTGGAGCAAGCTGGATGCACAAAAATGTTGATAGGAAAGTTGAGCACTGACAGGAAAGAGACCAGCAGGGAGGATATCAAGGACCACAAGAAGGTTCTCACAGAAATTTTGAGCTGCCTCAACAACCTGGAGGCTAGTGCAAAAAGAATAACAGAGGACCAGAGGAGCCAAAAAGAAAAAATAAAAGGGATGGTAGGACAATTCCACCTTTACCTACGCTATGTCCACCACATGGAAATCACTCCAGTAGACCGATGCAGAACACCAACCTGTATCAGAATGACACGCAGAGTAGAGCAGAGAAAGGAGAACGAGGTAAGGAAGGATGGAGACGAAAGCCATCCCATCATATTGGACTAGTGCAGTTTCAACCCCTGGTCAATTTGTTTATCAGTGTAGGAGACACCCCTATTCTATGATTTTATCTTTTATGTATATGTTATGGTATAGTTTTTCAAACTAGTTTTCGGAGGACTGGGTTGGTTTCCCAGGGTGGCGGCCCAACCCTCCCCCCCACTTATGTAGACAACGCATCTTCGAGATCCCTGATCTGGTTTCCTTTTTGGCAAATCAGGGGATCCCCCTTTTCCTTTTTGTACCATATTTTCTTTCAATAATATAGAATCTCACACTCACTTACAAAAAATAAAAAGATGCTTTTGATTATAGAAATCTTGCTTGGACATTATTCCTTTGACCCTGTTTCACCTTCGTGAGTGTCATGGATTTCCTAGTAAGTGGTGAACCTTTGGGAAATTTTTGTGACTAGGAGTCCCTTAAGGTGTTATCGTACCATTCCTGACCATACTTACCACTTTCCACTCATTATGCTCCTATCATGTTTTCCTCTTCTAGATTGTTTGACTTTAGTGACCCAAGAAGGGAATGTACCTCTTTTCATGGGAAGAAGGGGTTGAAGGCCTAGAGGTACTTTTGTTGGCTAAAAATATAAAATACTAGACATAGACCTTCCATATGCTTCTCTCATGGATCCCTAAGAAAGAAATGAAACACTTCTCTGTAAGAAAAGGGGGGACCTACAAAATAAATGATAATGAATGGTTAGGGGGTTAGTTGGAGGATAGGAGGTATCATCACGAGATGTTCTATCGTGATCATGAGTATTTAGTAGTATGATATTACCATCATCTAGTCAACAAGCTAGGGTAGTGGCTCTCAGTTACACAACTGAAAGAAAGGGGTTCTCATCACGAGCCAACCTTTTCATTTCTATGAGTTACTTGTGAGTGAAATTGTCTTTATCTGGACACCACACCAGGATAGTGGCCTTCAACAAGTTCCTTAAAGAATGAAAGAAATAAATAATGGAAATAATATGGTCTTGGAAAAAGTGCATCACAAACAAAGGTGCCACACACCCTCCACAAAGGAACCCATGAATGAGATAATACAATCCATTGTATGTTATGAAACCTATTGAACTATGGAGTATAAAACCCTTCCACCTCATTACCCAATTCATAAACTTGAAAGGCCATCCTTGGGAGAATCCCCTACTTGAGGGAGTTGGTCTACCCAATAGGACTCCTATGACACCCCTCCCATACTTAAACGTTTTCAATTGTATAGTGTTTTGAGCATTTGTTTAGTTTGATGAGGTAGTTTTAATGCAAATGTTTAGGTACCTTTCTTATTATATGTGGTTTACACTTGTCATGATATCTTTGAGTTGATATCTTTGGAGGGTGTACCCTTTTGTTTTGCAGGACCTTGCTTAGTGGACAGTTTTGGGAGATCAATCCTAGCTTGGGATTGCATGGGGAAAGAAGCCCGCATGATGGTTTCCTAGGGTGCACATGCCATATGACAGAGACTTTCCTTTGGATGCCAAGAAAACATCATGACGGTCCTAACCTAGCCTCTACCACCCAAACAAATTTCCTAGGAGAGGAAAAACGTCACCTCCTTGAGTGATGACATCATGAAGGGGCTAGGGTTTGGTGATGATGGAGGTACACATTGACACTTGGAATATTTTCATCGAAGGACACATGGATTGAACCTATCACATGATGATGAGGCTCAAGGAGCCCAAACGACCTCCATATCCCTCTTCAATGACTTTCTCAAGTGCCAAAACGTCCCCTAAAGGGGTGACATCATCTTACTTTAGGGTTTTCTTTTTTGTAAAAGAAAATTTTAAGATCAATTGTTTAACATTATTTTGATGCAAGAGGTAAGATGAGGGTTGTTGACCGGTTATCTTATGTTTCATCCTTTCTATGTGGACAAATTATGTTTTAATATTTTTGGATAAATAGAGATCATGTGAATATCATTTCATAACATAACTCTCCCATTGTGAGAAGTACTTGGCTGAAATTTTCACTATTCTTGGGAATTATGGTGTTTCTCTCTTGTGAAAATGTTTTTTGGTGCTATCCTTTGGTGAATGCATGAGGAGGAGTATGCACACCTCTTGTATGTTTTCTCTTTTGATGCTTATGGTGAATTTGCTTGGTGAAACTAGGGTTTGACCTCTCTCTCTCTCTCTCTCTTGCAATTGGTAAGTAAAAATATGCATTGTTAGTTATTTCTTGCTCTTTCTTGGTTATGTTTGTTTGAAACCCTAGGAGGAGTATGTTGGATACACCCTCCATTAAGATTCATCTAATTTGCTAAAGTTTACAAGTTATTTTGCAAGGTTTTCTAGGAGGAATACGAGTGTGTATACCCTCTTATATTTACCCTAAGTTTGATTGACATGCCCTAGGAAGTAAAAGGTCTTACACCTGTAGGGTATTTTTTAATCTTAATCTTTATTTTAAGACTACATTTACCCAATTTTAAAGGCACTAATCTGAATATTTTTCATTGGAGAAATAAAATAGTGCATTGATAAACGTGATTTCTTGTCATATTATTTTTTTGCAATTTGGGTTTTGTTTCTCATTCCTATAGCACCTATTAGCCACTAGGGCATCCCCTTTGAATGGTTATTTATTTATTCTATTACAAATATTCATATTCATCCATTAGGGCTACAAGAACCCTAATCTAACTTCTTCAATAACTCTATAATCAACCACTGAAAGTTGCTTAAAGTTTGTACACTTAAACTACTAGTCCTAGCGCACGTTTTGGAAAAATTTGAGGGGATTTTAGTGGCTTATATTCCTGCTATAATAAGTTGTTTTTTACAGCCATAAGGCTGATTTACATTGCTGAAGAAAGTGTTTACAACATCCTTACCTTTTCATGCTAGTATCTTGGTCTTTGAATATTGAGTTTCACTAGTGTTTAGCTATTTTATCTCTTTGATGTAGGAGCATTGTCAGCAAGCACGCGTGGCAGGACAACTCAGCGCCTGGGAATCATTTCGGAATCTTAAAACACTGGCAGTTACTGCGAATATTTTGGAGCTGATTGAAAAGTGGAAGAATATCAAACGAAGGGAATGATCATGAGTGATCTGGGAATTTCCCTCCTAGTCTCGAATATAACTGAACTTAGATAGCAGTTAGGTTTTCATTTTGGAGTAGATGAGTAGTCGGGGGGAACCCTAAGAACCCTTTGATATAAATAGAGGTTTTGTACACCCAAATGAGGTTGCTACGAGTTAGTACAAAATTTCTGAGTTTTTAGTTGTTGTTTGATCATAGCTATAGCCATTTTACTTTTGAATGAATATAAAAGAGGAAAATTGATCCAAATGCATAGTGTTGTTACTGTTTGCAATCCCCTGTTATTATTGTTTTCATGAATGAATGAATTTCGTCACGAACATATGAAATTGTGATATGTTTGCATAAATTTCAATTGTTTCTCTTATGTTGAGTCTATGCAAGGTGTGCACACAGAATGCAAGGAGTGCGTTGACGAAATCTATTTTGGTTTCGAAGCTCAGAAGAGGTAGCCCGAACTTTCCCTTTGCGATGAGTGAAAAGTGACTATTGCAAGGTGTGCATAGTCGCTCGCAAGAACTCAAACCTTGCATAAGAATCTATTGCAAGGAGTGCACAGATCCAAAATTTGGCTAAGTGTTGAAGTGACTCTGTAAGAAGTCGAAGAATCAGAATAGAGGAACGTCAGGAGGGTGAGAAGAATTTCTTTTCAAGAAATCCTTTGATCCGAGTTTGATGAAATCCTTGAAATGCAAGGAGTGCATGGGAGATCGAAATCTACAAGGAGATCAAGCTCAGAAGGGATAACACTTTCCAAAAGTGCATAAGAAGTCCAAGAGATCGGACTTGTAGGAGGAGAAAAGTTCAAGCCCTTTGAATACTTAGAAAATGTTCTAAGTTAGAAAAGATCAAAAGCTCAGGAGAGCGGGCGACCGTAGTCATTGGATCATGACGCAGAATATCAAAAGCCTTATGATCTAAGAAAAGTGCATGAGCCTTAGTTCTTTGTACATGCATGAGGATGGAATTGCCAAAGTCGCGAAGT
>JASDQU010171663.1:10459-20928 GCA_032191745.1 Picea mariana
ATAGGTCAATATTTGGTGCCTATCATAATTTAGTGCATCGACTCAATCCTATTTCACTTCCTTGGTGCTTAGCCTCACATCTTCTCATCCATGGGCCGCTCAACTTTATCCAAGATACCATCGTCGTCATTCATGTAGCCATAATATGAACTGGTGTCAATTTTCTTGTAGATCGCATACCTACACCTCCTTTTTCTCACCTTGAGGGGGATTATCAAATAGATATTTGAGGATGGGGAGAAATTTTGTAGCCCAAATTATTTGTAACTGGGGCCCTTTCTAGTGGCACCAGGAACATCAAATTTGTTCCCTTCCAAGTCCATCATCTTGACCCCTACTTTGGAATAATTAGGACTACCAAGATCTATGATTGGAGATTCCTAGTGCCCCTTTCCCTTGTTCAACAAGAATGAAACCTAGTGGATGTATTAATTATAACATTATGTTAGCCTAAAGAATGACCTAAGCTCCATATTGCATATTTAATAGAAGTTAAGAAGCACATTTGGAAAAACAATCGATGATCCATAAGCTTTTTTAGCATGTCTTATCACTAAATATTAATCATTTCCTTGGCCTTGACCTTCTCCTCCATGAGATCCTAACCCATTTACTTATTAAGAATATCATCGTATTTCTTCTTCTCTGCAACCATGTGCTCGATCACTTTCTCATCTAGAAGGGAAACATGGGAAATAAACTCTCACTCTCTCTACTATTGCTTTTCCCTTGTCCTACTTTCCCATTTCTTCACCACATCCTCATCTTCCTCGAATGAGACATGCTTAATCGAAATAAATTCTCCGCCTCTTGATCATCAATCTGGCCTGCCTCTAGATAGAATCGATCCTTCGCCACTCCCTCAACACTCTATCTCACATATCCTCCTCTATGGGTTGCTCAACGTTCTCTAATATATCATTCTCATCATCCATGTTGCTATAATAATTAACATCATTTCAGTTGTAGATCACATACATAGACTTCCTCTTCTTGGCTTCACATAGATTATCAAATAGATCTTTGACACTAAGAAGGAATTTCCCAGATTCACTTATACAATTGGTTACTAGAAGATTGTAACATGCCATATTCCAACGATCAATTGTACAAGTGGGAAATTCCTCCTCAACATCAAAGAGCTATATGATATGCCCCTTGAGGAATATAAGATGAGGTCTAGGTATGTGATTTACAAATGAACTAACACTAGTTATTATGGTGACAAAGATGACAAGAAAAATATCTTGGAGAAATTTGAGTGGCCCAGAAAGGAGGAGATGGGGGCCAAAGCACTAAGCAAGTGGAAGAGGATCTAGTCTATCTAGAGTGAGGCTATCTTGATGATCAAGAGAGGTGAGTTCATTTCCATTAAGTTGATCCTATTCGAGGAAGATTTGGATGTGGTGGAATAAATCAAAGAGCAAGACAAGGGAAACTAGCAACAAAGAGAGTGAAAGTTTGTTTCCCATGTGCCCCTTCTATATGAGAAAGTGGTCGAGTCCATGGTTGTGGAGAATAAGAAACATGATGAGCTTCTTATTAAGTACACAACTGAGGATCTCATGGAGGAGTAGGTTGAGGACGAGGAAGTGTTTAATATTTAGCGATAAAACATGTTGACAAGGCTTATGGATCATCAATTGTTTTTCCAAATTTGCTTCTTAACTTCTATTAAACATATAGTCTAGATCTTAGGTCATTCTTGAGGCTGACCTAGTGTTATAATTAAGACATCCACCAGGGTCCTTTCTTGTTGAATAGKGGAAAGGGGCACTGGGAAGCTATGATCGTAGAGATTRGAAGTCATAATTATGCCAAGGTAGGGGCCAAGATGAMGAACTTGGAAGTSAACGAATTTGACGAGTCYAATGACACCAACAAGGGCCCCAATTACAGATACTTTGGGGATAAGAAATTCATCCCCATCTTAAAATAGTTATTTTATAAATCCCCTCTAGGTGCACAAGAGGAGGTGTAGGTATGAAAATTACAAACGAATTGATGTTAGTTCATATTATGGAAACATGAATGAMAAGTACAATATCTTGGAGAAAGTTGAGAGGCCTACGGAGGAAGAGATGTGAGGAAAAKCACCGAGGAAGTGGTAGAGAATYGATTCCATGTGCTAAATTATGAGAGGCATCAAAGAGTGATTTCCTTCACAAAGAAAAATCTTTGCAAAACTTTGTCAATTAGTTTGTTTATCGATGCATTTTTATGTACCAACCTCTCTGGTGTGCTTTCAATCGCATTGTTGCATTATAAACACAATAACACACATGTGCATTGTGTTTTTTCAAATCATGTTGAATTTGTTGTTGTTTGATTTATAAAATCTATTATAAGTACTATTATCGCAACATTTGTAGTTGTGCAAAGCCCAACACAAGATCCCAAAATATTGAGTAACTATGGGAAATCCAACCACTATCATCTTAGTAAGAAATCCTCTCAGTTTAGTGTTGGAGGAGGTCCACCATAAGGGAGGCTTCCCTGGTGACCTCAAGGGATCAAAGTAGCAATTTGTTTAGTTAAGCCTACCGCCCCCTCTCTTGATCAACTAACTCAAAGTCTATGTCAAGGAGAATTAAGAGGTAACAAGATGTTTGAGTACCTGGATAGAACAAGAAAACTTATAACAAATATATGATGATTTCCAAGTACAAAGATGCAAATAATACCTCTTTGAGACACTAGATAGTAAAAATCACTACGCTTGTTATGAAATTGCAACAATTGCATCCAAAATCAGAGAGTAAAACTCTAATTGCAGCAATACCATCCAAAATCAACAACAACCTCATCGAATCCTAGTCTTCCTTGGTAGCACAATCCATAGTTAGTAGTGCCATGAAAAAACCTGAAAACCCTCTTTACTGTTGTTCAATGATCCTTCCCCTGGTTTTGACATATAACCTCTCAAAACTCCCACTGCATGTGCAATGTCTGGTCTAGTACATCCCATTGCATACAACCAATTTCCAACCACACTCGCATATGGAACACGATATATGTCCTCATCTTCCTGTGTCTTGGGACACTGATCTACAGATAAATTTACACCTACAGGAATAAGGGACCTTGACTAGTTTACATTCTTGCATATTAAACCTCTGCAATATTGTCTCAACATATTTTCTCCGATTTAACCATATTTTCTGGTTTTTTTGGATCTCTTTTAATTTCCATGCCCAAAATGAAATTTGCAGCAACAATATCATTCATGTCAAATTTAGAGGACAACTAAGTTTTCACATCCTGGATAATATACTCGTTGTTTCCTATCAGCAACATTCCATCCACATGCAAGACTAAATAAATCAAAAGATCACTAATTAATTTAAAATACACACAATTATCCTCTTTCTTCTTGTGAAGCCAAGTCCCAACATATAAGTATACATTTTTTTATACCACATCCTTGGTGATTGTTTAAAACCATACACAGACTTTTTTAGCTTGCATACCAACTCCTTCTTTCCCTTCATAACAAATCCTTTTGGATTATTCATGTAGATTTCTTCTTCCAGATCCCCATTTAGGAATGTTTCCTTCACATCCATTTGTTCTACTTCAAAATCAAACACAACAACAACATATAATAGAAATCTAATAGAATTTAACTTGGCAACATGAGAAAAAATCTCACCAAAATCAATTCCCTCAACCTGGGAATAACCCTTTTCTACTAAATGAGAGTTGTATTTCTCCACTTTTCCTTCTGCATTCAACTTCTTTTTAAATACCCATTTTCTTCCAATGAGATTTCTTCCAGTGGAAAACTCCAATAGATCTCATGCCTCATTCTTATCCAAGGCTGCCATTTCTTCAACCATGGCCTTTTTTCACAAATTTCCATCCTATGAATCCACTGCCTCCCTAACAGTTCTAGGATCATCATCAGTAATAGAAGAAGAAACATTTGAACAGAAATTAGGTGGAGTATACCTTTCCAGTAGCCTTTTTTCCCTCACCGATCTCCTAAATACTGGAGTAAGAGGATCTTCTTCTTCTTATTGATATTCTTCTGTAGAGTATGATTCATCATCCTTTGGCTCAAACTCTATTTTCTCTGGTTATTCCATACTAGGTAGGTGTTGGATGTTATGGGCTGACCCGGGTTCTACCTTAGTTTTCCAACAAAACCCTATTCACCATCGACCCTTCTGGTAAACCAGAAGGATACATCGTGCATAGAGTGCATAGTGAAATCTCACCCAAGATGGCTTATGGGTGACTATAAGATGCAAATATATGCAGTCATGGAAGGGATTGGGATGTTATTTTATCATATGCTTCTACTTTAACATGCATTCTACCACACATTCATCAGATCTACTATTGTATCCATTCCATAACATTCATTATGCATGATTATTCTATTGTGCATTGTAAATAAACCCTAATAGATGCATTCATCTAACCATTCATTCATCATTGAGCATATAAAATCAATCAAAATACACATAAATACACCATTTGTACCGTGGTTCACCCTCCCCTTAGGCTACATCCACAAAGATCTTATGATTGTTATTTTATTCTTCATCAAAAGGTTATGTGTTGCGCACATTACATCATATATTTATGAATGGTCCAAGAGGTTGACCAACATCGCACCAAGCTCCATAGCTTGCGACTTGACCTTCAATTATATCTCCATAACTCCATCCAAGCTCCACAACTCTAAACAAAATAGATGCTTCAACTCAAGACTAAAAAAGGTGCTCCTACAATAGGTTCTACACAATGATTATTTATCCATTGATTGATTGATACCCCTAGCTACCTCATACATCCTTTATTCATACTACAAGAAATGGGTCAAAACCCTTACATTGACAAAAAAACTAATTCTAAGTGGATTCTGAAAAAGAGTGC
The DNA here is from genome assembly GCA_032191745.1 of Picea mariana. Lineage (NCBI taxonomy): Eukaryota > Viridiplantae > Streptophyta > Pinopsida > Pinales > Pinaceae > Picea > Picea mariana. The sequence continues at coordinate 15,344 of JASDQU010171663.1, forward strand.
ATATTTATATGTATTGGGTGTATAAGAATGGGTATCTAGTCAAAATAGGGATATCTAGTCAAAATGGTTATTTATTATTTAAAATATATATTGGAAGGGGTGTGCAACAAAAGGATTTTTGGAAGTCTTTATAAATATCTAGTGAAATTTGAGGTATTCTTTAATATCCCATGAATACATGTGTTATGGCATAATTTCACTAAGTATAGACCTCATGATGAAAGTGTGAAAGGAGAAAGAAAGTTGGGTTTTAGAGTGTAATGCATGATTTTGTGTCTAGGAAATAAACCACCACATGACCTATTGAGGGGATCTATTATATCCTTGTGGGAATATGAGTGTCATTAGTTATTTGAATACTAGATAAGGGTCATAGGGCCTTTGCTAATGGAGGAAAGTCGAGCCAAAGCCCCTAAAGGTAGCTTCAAGGGATCAAGAACAATGAACAATTCCTCAAGCTAGCTATGACCTCATGGTGGGGATATTTGGCCTCATAGTGGGGATATAAGTTGATCCAGGTGGATATTGGTGGCCACCCACCTATTCCAATTGTCTCCTCATGTCTGTTTTTGTTCAACATGTCCTTCTGTACTACTTTATAATTGTGATTTTTACACTTTTGGGGTTGTATTATGCCCCACACATTCTCCAAGTGGATATGACTAGCCTCTTGCCTAATCCAACTGGATTATTTTATATGTTTTCATGTCAACACATCTTGTTGTACTTTCAGGGATGTTTTGGCACCCTAAACATTTGTTTTTTGTATTGCCATAGTCAAACTATAGACGAAGTCAGAGTTTGACAACATAATGTGTATCTCTTTGAAATACCTTTTCAACGGGCTATCATGTGCCTAAAATAGAGGTCATATGCAAAAGTTATTACCCTAGAAAATTGAAGTACCAAATTACACCAACTTACCCATAGGGCCCACTTGACTTTTAGCGTTTAACCTTCTAGTGTTAGGCTTTTGGATGTCTAGGGTTTTGGAATTCATGAGTAATATCAAAAGGGCCTTTGGAGCCTCATTGTAATCCATTCTGCTTAGACGGATGTGCATAGTAGCCACATCTCTTCTCAGAGATAGATACCACCATTCGAGCAAGTTTTAGTTCTACAGTTTTACAGTTTCAGCCTATTTCATTATTTAATAGAAGATATTGTTCACTAGATATTTGTGTTATTCTTCCTATTTATGTGTTTATTGTATTTAGTCTGTTAATCAGTTCATTCTGCTCCTAAATTTGGATCAGTGGTATTAGAGTGGTCTGCTCTTCATTTATTTTTCTTGGTGCATGTCCCTAACAAGGTTTGGGTACAAGAAGTTGGGACTCGAACCAACCAAGCCATTACCAGATTGGTTGCATCAAGCCCGACAACAACCCATGGGAGACGAAAATAAATATGATGGAGTAGGAGATCCAATTAAAATGTTGCTCGAGGAAACCCTCGCGTGACAAAGGAACAAAATGATGGACGGTTTCCCATGGGAGAATCATCTTCATCAAGAAACCATACAGATCCCGTCAGGGTACAAGTAAATTTTGATATTCCATTATTTAAAGGACTAATAGATGTGGATGTTGTAGATGAATGGTTGAATCTGCTCAAAGGATATTTTTCGGTCCACAATTTTTTCAATAGGGAAAATATCACATTCACTCCTCAAGGTTGTTCCCCATGTGAAAGATTGGTAGGATACTTAGTCTGAGTAAAGGGTCATGGAGGAATATTCCATTTTTGTGGTGGCCCCTACAAGGGATTCCTTTCGAGATGCCATTAAAGAATATTCTTACCCTGTTGGAAGCTACGAGGACCAGTACACCAGATGGACCACCCTACGTCAAGAAAGGGACTAGACAGTACCAGAATTGACCAATATTTTACATGCCCTATTTAATATCCCCAAGGATGAGCCCTGTTATAATCATGTTTATGAATTGCAAATCTTGTTTTGTAGGCTGGTGTGCCGAGTATTTATAAGTTGGTAAGGCTTATGAGCTTATTATGCCATAGATCCTAAGTGTTAAGGCCAGGAGCTTGTTTTTGTATATGTAATTATGCAGAATGTTAATAAAAATATGAACATCGTTGTGTGCAAACCGACCACGATGAATGAGTGATGGGGGACTAAGCTTCCACAGAGTGGGTAAGGAAATGGGGGCTGAAAGGTGGAAAGAAAGGATAAGTGTTGGGCCTAGGGGCTAATCTAGGGGGCTTACCTCTAGAAAGGGATAATAATTTATTATTATTATTTCTTTAAAACTAAGGTGGAAAATTTTGAGTGTTGTCCTAAGTTCTTGGAGAGGAACGCATGCTAATGGAGCGCATGCAGCTTCATGGGCGACATGTGTTGTCCCATGCACATGCAGTTAAAATATGTAGAAGTCAATTGTGGAGGGGGTTTTCTCCTCATTCTGTCATCCTCCGCCTGAGTTCGCAGGGATCTGGGGAGTCTGAACCATTTTTCCTATGCGTCTACCTCTGCATACCTTCACACAGTGAAGGAAACCCTCATAGGAATATTGTTCGCTATCCATTTTCCCATCCTCTGTGAATTCTGTTGAGCTCTGGGATTGACCTTTGCATAACCTCACGCGTCTCTGAAAATAGAAAAAACGTGAATTCGACCTATGTTGTTTTATTGTGAAGACGAAACATCCTAGATATGGCTTGAACCATGTTGTGTCTTAGTGTGGTCTGTTGCCGATTTTGGATGTCCATACCCAAATTCATGTTGTTGCTGTCACCCGTGAGTTAACTGAATTGCTATTGTTGTTGTTGTTATCCTCACCTTGAGGGAATTGAAGTGGAATCTGGTGGAAGAGACGGGTGGTTAGGACCGTGGTTGAAGAGGCAGGTTGTCAAGCCTATGAGCAGCTCTTTCCAGATGAAGGAGTCTGTTGGGAAGTGGTTTTCTCCTAGAGAGATTCCAACACCAACTATGGATCTCTGAGACTTCCTTATCCGGCCTGTTTTTGAGGCCCAAAGAGGGAGGTGAAGCATTGATGGACTGTTCTTATGAAGGTGTATACTCCCGGGCGGAACAGACACGTGGGGAATGAGAGTCTGTGAGTAGTGGGCGTAAGAAGGCATCCTGGGAAGAATCCTTCCGATTATTTTGTGCAGTTTTCCTGTAACCTCAATCTAGTTTAGGATTCCCTTACCTTGGGTGGAGCTTGGTCCCAGCTTGGAGGTGACCCACTGCTGAGAGTGATGAGCAATGTGGTCTAAGGCTAGGAGGTTTGTGGAAGTTCTACACGTGGTAGGTGGAGTTACTATAGATTCAAAGATAAGTATTAATATTGTACTTAATTTATATGTGATGTTAGTCTGTGATACTTACTATAGTATCATGTATTTTATTTTGATGATGCTTACTGTTGATTTCATTAATTTGATATGATGGCAATAATTATATGTTACTCTGTTAAGCCTTTTAACTTCATTTAAATGCATATTACATAAGTATGAGAATGTTGTTTCGTGCAATAGTGTTTGCTCGGTCAGTGGGATGATGGTCAAGGACGTTACAATATGGTATCAGAGCGTGGTTTACAACACTGAACCTGAATGAGCTAGATAAGTGGTTATTGGACCCAAAGTTCAGGAGGGAATCGTGTTTGGAAGAACTGATTTTTGGACCTTTGAATGTTCTTGAGTGCCAAGGAGTCACTTGGTTGTGTTACAAAGCTCAGGAGGTGTAGTGGTATTATAGAACCCACARCCAGTGTGGTATATGGCCACARGGAGAGAGAGAGAGCTCAATKCATGAAGTGTTGGAGTTGTTGGATCTGAATGGGAGGAAAGGAGATCCCTTATGACCATTAGATCCAGAGAAGGTGTCGGAAGGATATCCAAGAAGCCTTTTGAGAGTTCGACTGTTAGGAAAAAAGTGGGGAGCGCTAAGACACAGAAACCCAAAAACRTGAGAAAATCTACGTCGTAGATCTGGGAGGAGGGATCGACCATTAGAGATTGTGGAGTCACGCTTGAGTTAGTCGTGATAACCTTTCAGATTTCACAAAGTTGGGAGATGGGAAGTGAGGAGAGGTGAACACCTCCGAAACCTGAAACCCCAAAATCACGAAATGATCTACACCATAGATCATAGGAGAAGAGCTTGACTGTTGGATCAAGTAGATGAATAGACCGTAATTTCATTATTTTGGAAAACAAAAGTTTGAAATGTGTGGATGCACGAACTCCTGATGCCCGAAACTCCAAAACGAAAAGTGAAAGTGGTGGGACCCTATGACGTCGCTGGAAGTGATGTGGACCTTCTTAAGGACACCATGTGTCACTACCTTGGTTGGAGACAACTGTGTTGTGGGCCCAAGGGGAGAGAGGTTGGAAGTTCAGGAGTCAGGAGTTGGAGAGGGAAGCAAGTGCAAGAACTTCCGAGACCAAAACCCCACAACCCCAAAACCCTAAAATACTGACACCTGAAGTTTTGTTTGGAGAGACTTGTAGCACCTAGAAGTTTAGCGTTTGATCACGGACCGTGGATGCATGGGTTGGGGACTAAGAAAACGGGGGCTATCACCCAAAAATAGCAGAGACAAATAAAGCTCAGAAAATTCATGGAATCGAAAAGTTTTCTTATTCGCGTTGGTTTGTGAATGGTGTATTTTTATTAAGGGTTTAAGGCCTGCAAAACTTCGGTTGATTTCACGTTGTGTGTGCAAAGTTCAATGAGTGTCAGGACCGCCACAAATTGATGTAGAGTATAGAAATGGAAGAGGTGTGGATTGCATCCAATTCAGAGAACGAAAGAGAAGGAAGGGATGTCAACTTGAGAGTCGAAGGATCAAACTCCAATGGGCATGGAAGAGAATTGGATAAGGAAGGGCATATGATGAAAATAATTGAAAGATTGCAAAAATATGCCCAGACTCGCCGAGCCGATAGCCGAAAGCTCATGAGGGTTAAGGGTCAGCAGGGTGAATTCAAATTAAAGATGTTGAAGAGCCTGGAAAGAATAGAAATGAAATTGAAAAGGAGAGTGACACAAAAAAAACTGGGAGTTGTAGGACCCCTGAGAGAAAAAGAAGATCAAGGAGTGGTAGCAAACATCGTCGTCACTCCCCAAAGCATTCTGGTAAGGAAGAACACAGTAGTTCAAGCCCATCCCCTACCAGAAAACACCGAAGATCTGGAGTGGATGAATTGAAAGGGGAAATGAACAAGATTAAGCCTCCTACATTTGATGGAGAACATAAGAAGGAGGAAGATGCCAAAACATGGTTGCTTGGCATGAGGAAATATTTCCAACTGCAGAATTATTCCTCTCATGCAGAAAGAAGAATTGTGATGTATCAACTAAAAGGAAAAGAATCCATGTGGTGGGATCAGCTTGTGCAGGTGCGGCACATTAAAGAGAAAGATATCACTTGGAAGGAATTCAAGAGGTATTTCGAGAGGAAATACCTGACTAAAAGATACTATGATAGAAAGATGAAGGAGTTATTTGAACTCAAGCTAGGCAGCATGACCATTGATGAATATGAATGAAGGTTTTTGGAATTACTGAAGTATGTTCCATTCATCAAAGATGAGGCTGTCAAGATTCAGAGGTATCT
>JASDQU010171666.1:3236-15003 GCA_032191745.1 Picea mariana
ACTGCCCGAGCCCCTTTGGGCGCTGCCCAATTACTTTCTGGACTGACAAAGCCCTCATGGGCTACACGGCAACTCTGTTGGGCCTGCCCAAGACTTTTTGGGCACTATTGGCAGTTGTTGGCCTGGCTAGATGTGTTGGCTATCTCTGCGACAGCTTCGCATGCTAGCCAATGGTAGCAGTTGGCTACCCCACACGCAGCCTGCTTCGGCGGCTAGTTATCGACCGCTGACTAGCCTGCATCCCTTCTCACCTTCTCCATTGCAACCCTCGTCTACTTCCCCTCTGCTCCGCCCACGATGTCACATCCCACGCAACAACCCACGTTGTTGACTCCAACGCCCAGTTCTTGCCTCACACGACCTGCGTGCTTACCTTAGCGGTTGTGGTTGTTGTATTGCCTGCACAACCTGTCGCCTCCTTGCTCCACGGTCTCTCATCCAACCGGCACTATGTTGCAGCCCGATCGTGCACTCGACGGCTAATCACGGCTGGGAGCCGCTATTCTGTAGTTGTCAGTTGCAGCTATAGCCCACGACGTCTCCCCTTACCTCTATCGTGCGACCACGACCTCAGTACCAGACTTCTACCAACATGTGCACACGCGGATAGCTCCACACGATCGGATCTGCAGCTTGATTCCGTAGATCTGCAGCTCAATCTACTTTTGTCAGATGCTACAGCCAATCCGTATGTCGTACGGCCACTGTATAGTCTATACAACGGTTGTACAACTGTACAATTCTCTTTTTTTTTCATTTCAACCTCATAGCCTACAAAAATAAATCCTTCCTACATTGCAAAAATCATGTTTGTGCAACCTGGTTTCCTTCAAAAACCAGACTCTAATACCATGTTAATTTTTCTAACCCAGCACTCGCCAATTTCCGAATAAAACTAATTTATTGAATAAGAGCACAACTAGGTTTTTAACGGAACATTACAGCGGAAGCAAAAACTAAAATCAAACACATTGCACACGAAAATGTTTGGGTAAAAACCCCTGGAAAAAACCCTAAGGGAAAACCAACACTATGAGAGGTTTATTATTATTAATCTGGTCTCCCATCCTAGGATAACGACCCACCTAAAAAGTACAAAACAAATAGCCAAGCCCTACAAACCTCAAGATTAGTCCTTTGATCTTGTTGGTTGGTTGTTATCTCCCTTGCTGCACCTTTGCTTCTTTCCTTGAACCCTACACTACACACTTGGATGAATGTCCTTCTCCACCCAATCAATGAAAGCTCACTCTCTCACTCTATGTGTCTGTGTCTCCTTCTCTCACATAGGTTGTCTTTTATAACCTAGAGTTTACCCTAAATCCAAAACCCTAGATCTCCAAAGTGATCAAGGGATGAGATTAAATCTCACCTTCACTTTAGATCTAATGGCTAGGATTTAATTTAATTACTAATGCCAAATACTTTGGCATTTAATTAAATTAAAATCACATTAATTACAAAAGTACATTCACTTTATTAATTAACTTATAAAGTGAATTTCCTAAGGTTGAGAGGCATTGAGGACGACTCCCACATGTTAGACACAAACCGATGTGAAAGCATCTGTCTGATGTTGCTAAAACATCAACATGGCAAGGTCATAGCAAGCAGGGTACAACACATTTCCATTGCTGACAAATTTGGTCATTCAGAGCATCAAATGGACACCAGAGAGCTTCAAGAAATTCGTCGTGCTCTTAGAAGCCATGAGGAACATGTGCATTGCAACAGGTCCTCAATTTTCAATCTTGTTTCTCAAGTTCATGAACCGAAATGTCAAATTATGACACAGGTAACAGATTTTATGGGGTCATTGTTGGTATTGAAGAAGCATCTAGCAATGGTGGAATCTAGGAGTAGTCTCTTTCGAAATTTGACTCTAAATCTGCATAAGGGTGATCAGTCCAATAGCCAAAGGATGACAAGCTACTCATCCAAGGGAGAGTTCAAGGGAGAAGAGACTGTGAACCAATTTGATGAGGAGATGGCAATTCGGAACCAAGAAACTAAACCATCAGGCACAGGTCTCGAGGATGCAGCTAGTCATTATGCTCTTTCCTAGTTTTCCATGTATTTTAGAATAGTTAGAATATTAGGCATATATTATAGGTTTTACAGTATTAAGGAACACTAGGTAAATTTGTAATAGGATCAAGCCAATTCATGTTTTGGGCTTGTAGTAGAACTGTATATGGACTATAAAGCAGTTAGTTTGAGACTTTTTTTGAACCCTACAATGATGTAACCTCTGTTGCAGCTCTAGTTGTAGTTTTATTATCAATATAAGTTATCCAGTTATTGTTAATAGCTTAGGATTTTAAGTTATGAATAGGGACTTTATATTATAGTAAAACAATAAAGTGGTGAAATAAGAAAGTGACTTAAACGTTTATTAGCCACATGTCACTTTACAGTTACATAAGTATTTTCATAACCTGTCTCTCTCATGAGACATCTCTATGTATTGACTTCTAAACATCTTGAATAATCTCTCTACAAGTATTCTGCATATGTGTTATGTGCATTGTTGATATGGTATCAAAGCCGAAGGTTGGCATTTAAGAGTCTAAAACCATGATAAATAGTGGGCATATAGAAGGCCAAAGCCAAAGGTACAATGTTGGCATTTAAGAAAGCACTATTGTTAGCTTTTATAGCTCGGGAGGTATTCCGCATGTTTTGTCTTGTATGCAGAAGTAACCTTGTATTTACACTACTAGGCACTTGACTTTGTAAAGGGTTTTTTTATAAAGTTGTAATAAAGTGGTTCTTTTATTAAAGTGACTTTTTATAAAGTGTACCTTCTAATGTTAAAGTGACTTTATTTCATAAAGTGCACTCATGTTATAAAGTGAATTTGTACTTTAATATTTTAAGTGATTTATTTTGGAGGGAATGAATCATGTCCCTTGATCATGTAAAGGCAAGATTAGATCTTGGCCTTTGGATTTAGGGATGGAGAAGGTGAAAAGACACTTGGAAGGTGAAAGATCACTTTTAAATTATAAGAGAATGCATTGGGTAGTGTGCAAGACAATAAGAAGAAGAGATTGAGAAATTTCTAAGAGAGCTTTGAGGAGAAGAGGAAAGGACAGCAAGCTGGGCGCATATCCCAAGAGAGCTTGGGCACATTTCCCAAGGCAAAATATTGTTTTGTGTACAGAAAATTATTGTTGTGTGGGAGACCATATTGTACGGATCCGTACAGTTTGTACAACAAGGAGGAGGGCACGATTTTCGAGGCAGATTGTGGGCACAGAAATCAAGGTTGTTTTGAGCATTCTTTGTTGCAGAAAGGGGTCGTACAGATCAAGTCATACAGCAGATTGGGGCACAAATTTCGAGGTATTGTTTTTCTGGGTGGGTCGTACAATAGTACGGACTTGGCACGATTTTCGAGGCATATTTTTGGAGGGATTGTTTGGGTGTTGTAAGTGGTTTTCTCTTGGCTTTAAATGTAATCTTGCTGCTAATATAACTTTCCTGAAGCTAATAAAAAAACTCTCTTTGGGTTTCCCCACATTGGGGTTTTCCCTGGCTGGTTGCCTAAATTTCTCAGTATTACATGGATGTGTAATTGTTGTTCATTGTGTTTATTCCACTTCAAAAGTGCTTGGCAATGTGTATTTCTGCTCATAATATTTTCTGAATGTGGGTTTATACATTTCAGAGTTCATAGATGACAGTTATCTCTAGGTTGCTAAGTGTATGACAGAATATAGTGCATGTTGATTTTGTCATTAAACTTCTACATGGTATCAGAGCTTGGGCTCTAAGGTACAGTGAGCAGTGTTATTTTTGGGCAAGATTTGAAGGTGGAAACTTGATTGTTTGTTTTCCATTGAACAATTGACAGGGAGATGGTTGTTTGCATCAGGTATGAGGACCGGTTGGATGGGATTTCCAATTATTTGCAATGGAAAGTCAAGATGCATGCCGACTATTCTCAAGGAGAACAAAATTTGGAGCTTTGTGAGCACCATAGTTGTTGTTCCATCAGCAAACCCTATAGCTTTGGATTTACATGAGGTAAAGGAGGCCAAAGCTCGGAGGCTTATTTTGGATGGGGTGAAGGACCACCTTATCCCACACTTCGCTGAGAAGAAGACAGCCAAAGAGATGTGGGATGCACTGAAAAACTTGTACGAGGCGAAGAATGAAAACCGGAAGATGGCCTTGAAAGATAAACTGCATGATACCAAGATGGCTAAGGGGGAGAGTGTGTCTTCTTATCTTACCCAGGTAGCTCAAGTGAAAGATGAGTTGGTTGCAGTTGCAGAGGTCATATCGGATTCAGAGTTGGTAAGGATAGCCTTGAAAGGCTTCACCAAGGAATGGGAAGTCTTCGTGAAGTGTGTGGTGGGTTGTGAGCATCTTCCAGATTGGAGTAGACTGTGGGACGATTTCACTCAGGAGGAGATTCGGCAAGGATCTCCGAGCAATGAACAAAAGGGAGATGGAGTTGATGAAGAGAATGTTGCTCTTGCTGCAAAGGGCAAAGGGAAGAAGAAAGGAAATTCCGGGAGGGACTTGAGTAAATTCAGATGTTACTGTTGTAACCAATTGGGGCACCTTGCTTCTCAGTGTCTTGAGAAGAAGAAGAAGAAGAAGGAACAAGAGGGGTCGGATACAGCAACTATGGAGGACTTTTCATCCAAGTTTGATAAGGGCTTTTCTTTGGTCATGTTATCCCCATTTTGTGAATAGTTAAGGAGATTATGTCTCAGGGCCCTCAAGTTGCAGATATGGAGTGCCGAGAGACTACATGACCAGCAGTACCCTTTTGCACAGATGGAAACCCCTCTCACCACCACAGATGGTCAAGATTTCCAGATGGCATCCACCACATCAGTTGGCTTCCGAAAGGCAGTGGGCCTTGCTCCATGAGGTACAAGTCAATATTATGGTGAGCATCATTTCAATATTTAGGCCAATTGAGTATGTTGTATCTTGGATTGCTCTAGATTTCATGATATATGCTTGGACATTATGCCTTTTTCCCTGCTTCACCTTGGCGGTTGACATTGTGCCCTAGTAAGTGGCTTTCCTTAGGGATGGGTTTGCTACTACGAACTCCCTTAAAGAGCTATCGCACCATTCTCGACCATACTTACCACTTTCCATCATTATTCCCCTCCATTTCCTTATCTCTTGGGATTCTAAGGTGTATTGACCCGAGAAGGGGTTGTCCCTCATTCTATGGGAAGAAGGGGCTAAAGGCCCAGAGGGATTGATGTTGGGTAAAAGATAAAATCCTTGTATGAACATTCCAAATGCTTCACCCAAGGATCACCCAAGAAAGCAGTGAAACGCTTATCTTTGAGTAAAGGGGACCCACAATATAATAAAGAATACGTAAAAGGTTAGTCGAAGGATAGGAGGTCTCATCACAAGCCGACCTATCTCGTCACCAAACCAGGGTAATGGCTCTCAGTTGCATCACTGAGAGAAAGGGGGTCTCATCACGAGCCAACCTTCTCATTTCCACTAGGTGTTTGTGGGTGACATTGCCATTATCTAGTCACCACGCCAAGGCAATGACCTTCAACTTCTCCTTAAACTTATGAAAGAATAAAATAATGGCAATTAATGGGCTGGGAAAAAGCGCATTGCAGACGAAGGTACCACGCACCCTCTACAAAGGCACACATGAATGAGACACTACGACCCCTTGTATGGCATGAGCCCTATGCCCATTGAGTCTTGACCCCAACTACTTCATCCACTCTACATGGCTTAGAGAGGGATCTCTTAGAAACTCTCCTTGACCTAGGACAAGATCTACCCAATAGGACACCTCGTCAACCCTCCCATATTCAAGCTTGACAAGTCGCATAGTGCCTTTGAGCAATTAATTGTTTGATATAGTGACCTTTGATGCACATGCTTAGGTGGCTCATTTATTGATTGGATTCACTTATCATGATGTTATGACTTGAGATCCTTAGAGGGTGTGCTCATTTGTCTTTACAGGACCTAGTTGGTGGACAGTTTTGGGAGAACAAGCCTAGCTTGGGTTTCCATGGGGCTGCAAGCCCACAGGTTGGATGCCAAGGGTCCACATGCCGGATCACAGAGATGAAGAATTGAAGACCTAGAAGATGATGTGGAAGACCTAGCTCAGCCCTCACATGCCAAACGATTTGCCTAGGAGGGGCAAAACGTCTTCCTTTTGAGCTTGACGTCATACTTGGGGGCTAGGGTTTGGTGGTGATGTAGCCACTCATTGACACATGGACGTTTTGAGGAGGAGATCTTCACCATGAGGAGATTGCCTAGATGCTTGACATGTGGCCTTTATAGGCCTACCAATGCTTCTCCGACACCAACAAATTCTTCCAAGTGGAAAAACGTCCCCTAAAGGGGAGAAGTCCATGTATATTAGGGTTTTACTTGTGCAAAAGTGAATTTTAAATGAATTGTTTAATATTACTTTGTTAAAGGGGGCAAGATTAGGGTTGTTGACCCCTAGTCTTGTGGTTTACCCCTTAATATATGGACAAGTCACCTTAGTGATATTTTGTATAAATAAAAAATCATAAGATCTCATTTGGACATAACTCTCCCTCTTGTGAGAGGACTTGGATCTGAAATTTTCACTATACTTGGCTATATTTGTCTCTTGTGCACTTGTTTATGGCTATTTCTTGTTAATGGTTGATGGAGGAGTGAGGCGCTAGCCTTGGAGGAAAGTCTTTTAGCTTTTATGGTGGATTATCTTAGCATCTTTTATTCTTATGCTATCATTTTTTCAAGTCAAGGATTGTTGTGCTAGGAACTAAGTGGGAAGTAAGAGTATTTACATCCCCACTCTAGTCTCCATCATTTATTGCTTAAAATTCATTGATGTTGCAAGGGTTTGTTTGAGGAAGTAAGAGGATTTACACCCCTCATTCTCAAACCCTAACTAGAGATACTTGCCTTGGAAAGTAAGAGGATTTACACCCCCAAAGAAGTAGCATCTCTAGTTCATTTATTTGACTCCATTAACCTAATAGTAAAGGTACTAGGCATCTATTTTTTGGATTGGAGATATAAAATCATTGCCCTGGGAAATGTGAATTTTTGTCTTTTGAAAGATCTCTTGCTTGAAGTTGGTTTGCTACATTGAAAGGAGTCTTCCCCTACTAGGGCGTCCCCTCTCTCCCACTACTTTACTTGTTACAAACACTAACCTACAGCCATTAGGGTTGATCTAACCTAGATAGATAACTAATCCTAACTCCTAAACTAGCCCTAGACTAACTCTTAAATTTTGTTCATTTACTCTACTAACTAGGGCGCATCTTTTGGGCTAACTGTTGGCATATTTCGATGGTGTAATTTGCTGATATAAGTGAATGACTGCTACATCCATAAGGCTGCAATTTTCTACAGAAAATACATGTTACAACAGCTTGTTGTGCAAATGTGCAAATGCGCCATCCGTCTGTGCCACAACTCTCCCAAATCAGTGTAGTTGCTGACCAATGCTTTCATTGGCTCGAAATGTAATCTGTACACTTTCTCACTACGAACCCCAATCAGCTTGTCCATCTTGGCTGTAGACCCCTTTGGTCTAATATACACCTTTCCTCCATGAAAGGTAACCTCAAACCCTTTGTCCTCCAGGGACGAAACTGATATGAGGTTCTTGGTGTCAACTAGGCTGCGGGGGAGCCACAATCTGCAGCCCGATTTCTGCCTGGGAAATGATGTCAAACAGCAGCAATAAATACACAGTAATCTGCCTTGGGAATCGTGCCAGCAGGTACAGTACAACCTGTCAGATTTCTGCCCCGAAAACTGTGCCTCCCTCTTGCTGTATGGACTGTCCTTTCTCTGTACGGACTGTTCTTTCTCCTGCTGTATGGACTGTTCTGATGTCACTGTCTTGGGAACTGTGCACTCTAATTTAATTTGGAAACTTTGCTCTAGAAAACTCTCTAGAAATCTGATCTCTCTCTCCTTTTCTCTGTGTCTTCTCTATGTATTTTTTTTATTTCCCAAACATGTATATGTACTCCCTCTTTTCCCAAAAAAACCTAACTTACATAACCAACTCAATCTAATGGCTATCATAAGTCTAATCTGAGGGCTCACATTTAATGCTCCTCATTAATTACAAAGTAAGTAATAAATGCACATTAAACACTTTTGGGTCCCACAACTTAAAATCACTTTAAGTTATAAAGTACATTAACTTTATAAAAGCACTTTATTTAAAAAGTCACTTTATGTCCCCCCATGACAAAACACAAAAACATGAATGAGACATCCCTTGTTAAATTTCAACACTCATTAAGTCAATATTAAAATATAACACATTTAATGTACTTTTTATAAGTTAGACTTAGGAAAAAGATTTAACCCATCAACTTCGCTAGTTTCATTGTCCTCCACCCATTTTAGGACGCCATGCATGGAGAAGACCTTCTGAGTTATACTTCTCAACATAAAACAGAAGAACCTATGTCTGCTGGGCATGGGTTCTGTACCATCAAGATATTGTTTTACAGTTGCAGGAATTGCCTGCACAATATTTTTTGTCATATTATTTGTCTGCACACATTAGTTACTGGAATCACAATGTTATTTCACTCTGCCAGGAGTCCCCTGCACATGCTGTAAGGACCTCCTTCTATGCTGGTGCACCACCAATTTGTTTCCCATCTGCACGCACTGTGCATCTGGATCACAAATGGAAATTTCCGACCTTCAACTAAGACCTGTTGATGTCTTGCCCTAATTCAAGTTCATTATTTTTGTCTTCCCATACACTTACCATAATCTATTAAGAAAATGTATGCTTTCATTGCTGTGACATTAAATGGCAATTCTATATAAGTAGTTCAACTGAACATGAAAACATTCTATTAGATATTTAGGAGTAAAAAGGAAAAAAGGATAAGACTCAGATGCATTGAACAAGAGTAGCATGGAAGTTCAGGATAAATCAAAGAGTACAGTACAAGGTGCCATTGTTGACCGTACAAATATCCTTGTTTCTAATGCGCAAGAAGATTGAAATCACACTCTACCAGATTCACACGGTTCAACAACAAATTGAACTGCGGGATAATGAAGACTTAAGGGTTTCTGTAAAATAAAGCTGGTGCGGGTTATATCATTTTCTTCCAAATGTAACCCTGACCAAATAATGACATAATGGCCAGACTTTAGAAAAAGACAGGAAACTAAGATTGCACCAAGCTGACCTCATTCTTCTATTGCTTTCTTAATTCTTGCTAGAATTTGCATTTACAAGACCAGCAATATAATCAATTTTAAAAGTTGTCCAGTCTCGGACAATTGTAAAAATGATAGTGGCTGGAAGCAACATGATTAGGGCTTTGCATGCATTTTTGAGATGTTGCCACAACATACCTTCTGATTCTCTGCTGTTGAAGAGTTTTCCTCGCCATTCTTCTCTGAAATGTGYTCTGATCAATGTATAAAACACAGACCAAATTACTTTCCATAAACTTCATACAGSGCACTCATTTGAGCATAATGTAAAAACTCCATTGTCCTCTTCATCAAAACATATTCTCAGAAACATTTGGCAGGTTTTTAAAATTCTTTTCAAAAGATCACCTGATAGCAGGAAAGATATATTTTCTTCAACACAAGCATCAAATATAATTGATCTTCTATGTCCAAGTTAATAATAGAGAAGCTCTATCTAGAATAATCTTAATTCCTTCGCTCAATAAGAGTGGGCTGTCAAGCTCAACACAAAGACATGAAACAAAATGACAAGCAACCGAAAAATAAACTCAGAACAAGCATCCGAAAAATAAACTCATAACAAGCTAGTATTGTAAAACATGACATCAATTGAGACTCTGAAGACAGTTGGAAATTTCCATTTGTGACCTAGATCAATTATTTTTGTTAAAACAAAAGCAATAAGTAGGGGACAAAATATAAGATATTTTCTCAATAAAATTGAATCTATACTGGTTACAATTTGCTGGACAACAATTTACTCGAGTGTACATCTAGGTGCAAGCACACATCTTAGCAATGAGTGCAACTTATGCATTAAAGAAGAAGCAGTGATGTTTATCTAGCAGTCATCAGTTATTACTGTGGAGGTTCAACTAGTCTCAGACACTTAATTCCGATGAATTTAACAGACATACACAACATCAGGCTTACCACCATTATGGTCATTAAATTAATTATTCTGTGTGTTATATTGAACAGTTCTTAGCTATGTGCAATGCAGGGCTGCACCACTGCAGAAAGTTTCAAGACTCATCATCACTGTTGTTAGAATTAGGGCAATGAAGCAAAACAGTAGTATCTTTTTAATTTCAGTGAATAAAACAGCTAGATCTAAGGTTCAACAAACTCAAACACTTTAACTAGTATACAGATCTAGGAGATCTAAAGTGAGACAGTAATAAACTCAGTAAAACTAGATCTGATGATTTGTACTAAAACTCAGATCTACTGTTCAAAAGTTAAACAAGAACTCTACTACTTGGACAGTGAACAGTTAAGAATAAAACAAGACAGTGAAACAGATCTATAATGCTGAACTCAAAAACATTTCACAGATCTATAGATCTAAAGCAATCTGATCATAAACAGTAAATCAAACTAAAAGACAACTGTCAAGCTCAATATATAGATCAGATCTAGTATTTGTATAGGCTAATATATAGATCTGGATGAATCATACAGCACAGAAATCAAAAACAAATTTCAGATCTGAAGATAATGAGTAGACAGCTTACCTAGTGCAGAAAGCCTTACCTCTGAAGAAGTCACAGCAACCACAAGAGATGTAGAACCATTTGTATTATGTTCAGACAAGGTTCGGTTCATAGATCCACCTTATAGATTGGATCTCTTGCCAATAAATGAAGAATCTTTCTTGCCACCAAAGGAATAGGGCCACAGGGAGAAAAACAAAATCTCAACAGTAGTTTCAAGTGCCCAAACCCTCACTCAGAAATTCAGTCAATGGAACCCTTACACAAGGTAACTTTAGAAGAGGCCACAAGGCACAATAAAAGGTAACACCTCACAGCAGAAGAGGAAAAGGCTAAACCCACGGTCACATAACAGCAACAAATAATAGGGCTGTATCACAGTCACTTCACATAACAAGAGAAGAGGGGACTGCACCTGTCAAACACACAACAGCAGAGGAGAAAAGGGGGCTGTTCCAGCCACAAGACAGCAGTGAAAAGGGAGCCGCACACCAGCAGAGAGAGGCCGCAACTTCCAACAGCAGAGGCCGCACCTCATACACTTCCCACGGCAGCAGATAGAGGGCCGCAGCTTATACACCCCACACAGCAGATTGGAAGAGGGCCACACCACATGTAACCCTCACACAGCAGATTGGAAGAGGGCCGCACCACATGTAACCCTTAAAAGGAGTCACAGTCACACCACACAAGCTCTGCAACAGCAAACAAAGGAGGCCGCACCAAGTAGACAATACACCAACAGAAGAGGGCCGCAGCAAGGAGAGGATCCGCTCACTCCAAAAACATAAGATGATAATGTGTGTTGAGGGGGAGAAGAGGGTTCTTATTTATAGTTTAGGTTAGGGTAAAGTTGGAATAAAATCATAATTAAAATATCATGTTTAAATTAAGTAATTTAAACATGGTATAATAAATATTTTAATTTAAACTTAATTTACCCTTAAAACAAACATAAAAACAAAAACCAAACCAACATAAGTAAAGGTAAAGGAGGGTTAGCAAAGTGGCAATACTCATTCCTTCATTTTTCATGGTGAACTTATTACTTTATCATC
>JASDQU010171668.1:17856-30999 GCA_032191745.1 Picea mariana
TGCAGCTGCCTTTCGGTCGAAGAAACTTATTGACTTCTGCAGCCGTTACCACATTAGCTTGGGGCATTCCATAGCCTACTACCCTTAGGGGAACGGGTTGGCAGAATCATCAAACAAGACTTTGGTGAACATCATCAAGAAAACACTATAGGAGAATAAAAAATCATGGCATGACACGCTGGTATTTGCTTTATGGGCAGATAGACTGACCACCAAGAGGTCAATTGGTATGTCAACATACCAGTTGGTCTATGGTATTGAGGCCGTTTTCCCAACTTCTTTGGGAGTTCCCGTCATGAAGTTACTTCAAGAAATACAAGCTGAGCCAAATGACTCCCAGAGACGAATCAATCAAATGATTCATTTGCAGCAGACTAGAGAGGAGGTTTTCAACAAAACGCAAGTCATCCAAGAGAACATTAAGAAGATCTTTGACAAACAAACCAATGAAGATGACTTCGAGCTGGGAGACCTAGTATTGAGATGGGATGCCAGGAATGAGGATAAGGGAAAGCACAGGAAATTTGATCATCTGTGGACAGGACCCTACAGGATACAAGCTTTCAGAGGAAAAAACACCTTTTTGTTAAACAACGATGATGGATCAGATCTTCCAGGAGCACCTGTGAATGGAAGAATGCTGAAACATTATATCCCTTCTCAGTAAGATATTAGAAGAACTCACTCTCCATTGTACATACCAGATTTAATTTTCATCCTTTACGTGCATTTTCTGAATTGAGGAACATTGGTCAGTTGGTTGAAGCCCGAAGAGAAGGCCCTAAGCTGTTGGTCACTGTTTTTCAAAAAAAATTCTTGAGAATAAGACCAACTAAGGCTACTAGACAGATATGGCTCGGAATGACAGAGAACTAGATTCTTGGCACTTAACAGGGCAAGTACCATCCCCAGGTGGAGCCACTGTTATCACCCCATAAAATATGGGAATCAACTTATGACTTGGATATTTTTTATATTATCTATATCTAGTGTTCTTATTGGAAATCCATTTTTCATTTTTGAAAAAAGAAAAAGAAAAAGAAAAAGAGAAAAGTAAAGAGAAAAGAAAAATAAAAGAGGGCAAAAAGATTTGAAATAAAGGCCCCACGCAATAATAGTGACTTGGTCATACCTTTCAAGCATGACCAAGTCCTTTTAAATTTCAATGTTGTTAGAACTAGTGAATACATCTGATCAGACCATCTAATCCTGGTCAGATATCCCCTAGGTTAGAACTAGTGAATGCATCTGACCAGACTGTTTAATCCTGGTCGGATAGCCCTTAGGAAAAATAATACCTTTACCCAACAGTTTAATCTGGGTTATTTGTCTTATGAAAGTAGATTAGAATGTAGATTCACTGCTTGGCCTACCTTGCCCAAATAAAACCAGATTGATAAAGTTGTTACCCCGTGACTCCAATGCCTAAGTACAATTGAAGTGATGTCCCCTTGGTGGTGTGTATGAGAAAAACTGAAAAAAAAAACTGCAAGAAAGCACTTATCCTAAGTTTTCCTTCTCATGATGTTTTCCGCCCCAGACATATGTTTCGGTCACTTTCCAGTTGTTCAAATCTCATCACTCGGATCAATGGCTCACAAAGCATTCCGGACCCCCCTTAGTGTTCTTCTTTTAAACAAAGGGGTGGGGTCCGAAATCTGCGATAACATTCACACAGATCTGGACGGTCCAGGGAAAAGTGCGTGAATCCAAGGCTCATATTGGATTCCGGACCCCCTCGCCTGTTCTACATTTAACGGAAGGGGGGGGGGTCCGGAATTGTCGATAACACAGGCGCACATCTGGACGGCTCTGAATCCATCTCTGAAATTGGTGGTCCACATCGAATTCCGGACCCCCCCCTCCGTTCTGCGGTTAATGCAGGTGGGGGCCCGGAATTGTTATTAAAGAGCACGCAGATCTGGATGACCATAAAACAAGCGCGCAGATCAATGGCTCATGACTGATTCCGGACCCCCCCGGGTGCTCTGTTTTTAGCCAAAGGGGGGGGGTCTGGNAATTCATCCTCCACTAAGCCCACTTGACCCACTGGCTACTGGGGTCAGGTCACTTCCCATAACTTCTATCAGTCCAGGTTGTCAGTCCCATAACTCCTTTCACTCATGAACAACCCCCTTTGGCGACTCTCACCCCCAATCACCTACCTCCACGTCAGTCATCCGTATACTTTGGTTACCGTCACCTGCCATATCACCCCAAGTGGACCATTGTCCATTAATAACGGGATAATATGCTCATTTTCATGCTGACCGTTTTCCCGCGTCCGACCGACCCAGTTTTGAATAAAAACACCATTGTGCCCATTTGCACTCGTTATTCATCCCTCACGCCAGAACCATCCATCGCACCAGAGAACATATCTATCGTCTTCCCATTGCTTCCCTGTCGCTTTCCTCCACCACCAGTAGACCCCACTAACATTGTTTTTGCAGGTACAGTTGCTGAAATGGTGTCCAAGACAAAGCCAGCTGAAGAGGAAGAGAATCCATTCGTTCCTCCTCCGGTGGACCTGGATAAGATTCCCCTGGTCGATAAGGACCGGTTGATAGCTGATACCATTTGCAGTTTCGACTTCTCTGATCTGCAGTCATGGCTCCGGGAAGTCTTCCTGGACCAGAGTGATGAGATTGGGCTCTGGGAGTCCAACTTGCCCTTATATCTGTTCCCCCAAATCCATAATTTCCTCGAGTTTTCCCTCCGCTGCCAGGTCCACTACTTACCCGACCAGAAAGCCATCATTTCTTCATCCGGAGATGTTCTTTTCTTCATCACCCCTGAGGATATCGACCAGATGTTACAAATCACGCGAGCTGAATCCGCCTCACCCTTTAACTTAGAAATCTTCACTGGGCTTTACCAGAAAATGACTTTCCCACAAAGAGCTCAGATTTTCGAGCTTTTTCTTCCTACTTCCGCTCCAATCCCGACCACCAATCCTCCGTATCCTTCTTCCATGTTTTTCGTCAAAGGAAATCAGATTATTTCGGCTCTGTGTGCTCTGCTTGGATACTACTCTGATCAATGGGTGGATGAGCCCATCCTGGGATTTCTGTCCATCTTCTCCAACGATGAGCAACCAACCACGCAGTTCGACTACAGCACTTTCCTGGCAAATAACATCCATGAGCAGTTCGTCAATTTCGCCACCGAAGGCATGTTCAGGTATTCATCCATTCTGGCTTACATGTTCCTCTATTTCCAAGCCAACAGGTTGAACTTCTCCATGCAGAAGATGGACACTGATGGGAAGCCTCAGCCAGTCACAACGTGGACTTCTCTCCTAAAGCTAAATTCTGCCGAATACAACTTCATGGCATTCATTGACCTGTTTTACCACCCGGTGGTAAGTATGTTGCGTGGCATGCCTGAGCCATGGATTAATGATGAAGTCCAGAGGATCTTGCATCTCTCGGACAATGTTCAGACAGGAGACTGGTATTTATGCCAGAATCACACAAAAATCAGAGTCTTTGGGTGCAAATTGGCGCCCTATAAACTGCCACGATATGTACCAATAAGACTTTTTGCGTTAGAATATATAAGGTAGAGGATGAATTCTGATGATATTCATTTTCTTTCACTCAAGGAAAAGCAGCAGTTGAGAATCAAGGGACAAATTGGCCCCTTCATCTGCAATAACCAGAGTGCAGGGGAGGAAGCGGATCGAATTTTGAAGGAGATGAAATTCTCTACGAGTTTCGTCTGGCACTATGATCCCCACGGGATCATTTCAGACATGAGGGTGAAAAACAAAAACGCCCCATATGTGCACGAGTCTAGGCCAGAGATCGAGAAATTTGCGAATCAGGCAGTCTGGCTGCCTGACACTTTGTTGGACTTGGAACAGTAGGGGCCCTCAACAAGTGCGCTACCCGCTACCACGCCACAGGTCCTCAAGGAGAAGAGTCCCCGACAGGAGTCTTCTCCACCTATAACAGAGGTGTCACTGGAGGAATTTCAAATTCACTATAAAAAGATGAAGACAATTTCAACGACCGGCACAACAGCAGAAGCTACCACAGTGCCTACCACAGTGACCACCACTGGAGACAAGAAATTCACTCCATCTTTTGGCTCTAGTCAGCTTAAGGAAGTAGCAGTAAAATCCATAGATTCTCCCTTGGATACCCCATCAAGCAAGACTAGGCCCAAGCTGGGCATTTTTGAAAAATATGACACAATCAAAAAGAAGAACCAGTCGCTCACCAGCAGCACTTACGCACAGTTCCAGAAGCAGTCATCCACGGCTCAGCATAGACTTCTTTCATCATTTGATACAGAGAAGGGTAGGATGCATATGGCATTCCTCCAAGCACAAGTTCCTAATCCAAAGGTGATATATGATTACAAGAGGGCCACGTTTGAGTTCCAAGCAAAAGATGTGCATCCGGCAGATCAGATGGATCTGCATAAGCAAAATGGGGACATGATTTCCCACACTTTCGCTTGTGTTGCAACTTCTGCGTCAAAGTTTCGGGTAGCATTGAGCAATGCCCAGACCCAACTGAAGCTAGAGAAGATGTCTTCCTTCACAAAGGACAACAAGATAAAGACTCTGGAGGAGTTGGTCCTCAAGATCAGTTATGACCTGGCGAACGTTAAGGCTGCCGAAGAAATGATTAAAAAGAAGAATGCTGACATCACCTCATTGAGAAAGCAGCTAAAGCTCCCTCCAACAGAGGACCCACAGATGAAAGAAATAGAATAAAGGGAAGGCGAAAAGGATGAGATGCTGAAATTACTCCTGGAGCAGAATGCGCAGTTAAAGGATATGGAGGCAGAGATGGAGAGACTGCTCAAGGAAAAAGAGCAGGCAAAGCCAATGGAAGGCATCCCATTGAGTTCCATCCCAATTGCAACACCAATGGTGACAGTCATTCCATATGCAACAGCGGTACCCCTACCAGAAGGAGCTACAGACCTGGCCAATTCTATGGAGAGAATGAACCTGCAAGAGTCAGAAATCAGCAGGCTTAAGAAAGAGGTGGAGAATCTCCAAGAGCTAAAAGCTTCTTTCCATACAAGTCTGTCTAAAGAAAAACAGTTGAATGAGCAGATCAGGAAGGAGTTGCAGCAGCTCCAGAAACAGACAATGGCAGGAAAGACCTTGGAAAAGATTAAAGAACTTGTGTGGACGGATATTTCTAAGTCCGTCAATGAAATCTGGCCAATGGTTCAAATCATGTTTGAACAGAATGAGTTGCTCGAGAGGAGCAAACAAGCTGTGGAGAAAATTAGAACAGAACTGGGAGACATGCCAGCCCAAGCTAATGAGATCATAAGGTTCCTGAATTCGAAGACCCGGGAGGAACTCGAAGAATTAAAAATTGAAGACAGGACAGAAACCATATTGGAAGTGAAAAGAGTTCTGACGAAAAGGAGTCTCATGCTTCATCTTGAGGAGAAGATCCAAGTCATGGTCAAGGAGTGCAGAAGTTCTTCCACAAGATAGATGCTCTGCAAAGGAAGGGCCTGCCTGGTATGGAGGTCATAAATGACAAATTGATGACGCTTCCTGATTATAAGAAAAGGTTGACCGAAGTGTCTAAGGACAGTTCGAAGTTTGAAGGAATACAGGGAAGCATCACAGGAAGAGAATTCATGGACGCCTTGCAGTCGGATATTAGTATCTAGCATGAAATTAAGCACATTTTCGTCATCAAGCCTACCTTTTCTAAGTACATAGACATGGATGAAGTGTACCGGAGATTGCTTAAAGTCACAGTGCCAGGTCATATCAGATGGGAAGAACTGTGTGATCTACTAGATTAGTAGATGAGCTGTCGCTTCCAGTCAGGTGTCCTGTCAGCAGAGGTTGTGAAGGCACCTCACCAACGGCCTACCCCTGAAATTCAGTATACAGTTGTAATGAGTCATTAAAATAGTTTTGATTAGTCAAGTTTGTTAGTCTAAAAATAGCATGAACACGTCCTGATCAGTTATGACAGGAGCGTGTGTATTTTGTCTTATAAATACTTCATTTTCCAAGGTATTGAGGGTTGTTGATTTGCACACCCGATTGCTATCGAGCTGTATCATTTTTGAAGAGATCCACCATTAATAAAGAAGAGGCATTTTATAGGATTCTTGCGTATGTTCACTAGTGATGTGTTTCCCCGAGTTAATGTTTTCTTTCTCAGTAGTTCAATTTGTTGTCTGAATCTAATCTTTATGAATAGCGTTATGTTGCAAGATTTATCTCAGATACCCTGTTTCCAATTCTAGAGATTTAAGTGTATATCTTCTAAATATCTTCAATTAAGAAATTCTTAACTGCTTGTTAGTTGGAGTTATTTTCCTCGTCTGTTCTTCCATTCATCATTTTAAATATTAAAGATCCAGTGAATGTATTACCTTGCCCTGTGGAAAACTTCTTTGGCATTTCTGGTTATTTCTCGGATTTGATTTAAAACAGACCCCATAGCCCAATGGATGTGTATTTTGTTTCAACCAACTTTATAAACTCTTTACAACAAAACCAACGATTTCTTTAACTAGCCTAATATCAGAAAATAAACAAATCTAAATCATACAGAGAGATCCCTCTCTGGAGATGGAAGGGCTAGATCCCAGCTCTAAAGTGGTTGGTTAAGGTTACCTTAGTAGATTTCTTCTTTTTCAACCTCTAGGAAATTTACCGAGTGCTAACACCCCACACGGACATTATATTTCTTGTGTGTCATTTGAATCAGATGATATACACTTATGGAAATAGTGCAGCAGGTACTTCTTTTGTCTTTTCAATTTATTCTCCTCAATGTCTAGTCGTTATATAAATATACACTTATGGATCTATGAATGAAATTGCAGGGCAGCGCAAGTACAATCCTTGATAGGTGGTTGCTGGTGACCCTCAGGTCATTGTAAGCAAAGGCAGGCTTGAGATAAGAGTAGACTAGATGTATCACTTAACATGGTGTATTTGCATTGTCCTTCGCTAGCGTATATAGATGAATTTTTTGGTCATTCCATCCATTCTTATATAATTTTCTTTTACGACATACTCTCTCTACATTGTTATGGTTGGTGGGTTAACGATTGTTCTTACTCCAAGTTATAAATCTCATTTCCGAAAAAGAGTATCATTAACATTTCCCATACTTTTCCATCTATGGTTCAACTTCTGTAGCATTCAATTTTTCATTTAGATTTTTCATAATGTTTTGAGACTTTTTTTGGGTGATTGTTTCCATTATAAATTGAAGTTGATTAAACTTTCTATTTTTAATTTTTTTTTGACTGAAATATGAAGATGTAAATTTGAACAAAATTACTATTTTCTGTTGTTTAAATAACATTTCTAAACATATAAACTACGCCCTTCAAACATGTAAGCTACGCTGAACACTTCAAACATGCCAGCTATTCAAATTCAAACATTGAACACTATAAACACTCATGCTGGCTCCCAAATAGTATGTTGCGTACCTTTCTGAACTCAATCGCTATTTATTAATTTTCATTCATTCTGCACCAAATTCTTTTCTGAGCTCAATCATCATACAGACGTATAATGGGTAGAAATTTGAGATCCATAACGACCATCATGCTCATAGTCACTCTCTCCACAGGGAATCTCATACGCCCCACAGAATGTCGTTACCTCGGTAAACACTACGCACTTATTCAGTCACAGTTTTCTTCCACCATTAACACCTTGTGAATAGCTGTGAGATACACGATTTGTATAACTTTTGTTTTATGTTATTTGCCCGTTCTCCTTAATTTAGTTTTATAATGTGTATTATTTGCATCAGTTGATATTGGCACGGGAAGAAAAGAGGAAGTAATATTTCTAACAATTATACAACATAACATATTTTATATGCAATCCAAAGGTTGAATATGTAAGTTAAATATATTGGATTCTCCCCGAAAATGATTAGAATATATTTTGTACCAGCAAAAAAAACCCTCTTATCCTACCATGAGCTCATACAATTTTCAATCTCATGTGTTTTGTAAAACCCCAGTTTTGACCATTTGAATGTATTAGATTAGGAAATGTATAAATTGTAAATAAGTGTTTATAATGACAGGAGTTGAGTCATATGAGCTTAAATAAATGACCCCATGTGTAAGTGACGTAAATATGACATATGGATTCCTAGTGCAAAGCTTAAGACCAAAGCCCAACTAATAAATGGCTTGGCATATAATTGTTGTAAATATGATTTACACGTGCCATGTGGTAGACCTTACATGGTATGCTCAAGATATGTAAATTTGTTTTGTTGAAAATTAATATAAATATCGAAGATGGTTGTGGAAAGAATGATAAGGAATACGAGTCCATTGGACGGGAAGATGAAAGGGGGGCAAAGAAGGGGAGAAATAGTCTTATGTCTCCTAAGAACTCCTACCTTTTTTGTATGATTTATTTAAAACTCATCAATCATATTTGACTAATAATTCAAGTGTTGAATGTATGTATTGGTTGGTGAGGAATCCTACCTCCGTGGTGGCATCATAACCTAATATTGGGGTGCAATTTGTAGTGGGTGTCTATAATTGAGTGGAAAATTGCTTTGACCATCTTGGTTAAAATTTAAATATTTCAACTTTCCTCTTCATTTTCTGTTTTTAAATTATGCAATTTGAACTTATATTCTACTTATGAATGAAATGGGTTTGAAATCCATGGTCTTAATGGGTTTGTACATGGTATTTTTTGTCGTATGATTTATTTTCACACATATATGAATTCAAATGAATTAAGTACTTTAATGGGTTTGTCTTTATATTGAGATTTATGAATATGGGTCTTGTCCTCTTTCTATAGGAAGGAGAATGCAAAAATGAAAGGAGAATCTATGAAAAAGGAAAATTACATATTATGTATTCCCCTTTTGCATCATACATCCCTTTTATAGAAGCATGATGAATTACTAAAAGGACACTTCAAGTTAATGGTAGGCGATGAATCTTTCAATAGAACATGGGAGAAATTCTAGTACTTTTCCAAAGAACACATGGAAACATTATTATAATTGGTATCTCCTCCCAAAATGTTATGAACCAAATTCTTAAGATATCATAAAAAACTAGAAGTACACACCATGTATAGTTATGTGAGAATGCAACACAACTCCAATAAAAATAATAGAGATGAATTACATTATAACTCAAAGAATAGGAGAACCTCCTCCAAATACCCCAATATGTTAATACATCCAAATCACTTGTTAGTAATGAATACATGATCTCTATATATATACCTATTCACACATTACGCAAGTGACCCCTTTATTATTAGTCCAGCCCTATTATATATAAATTTACATATTATATGTACATTTAACCCCATATATGCCCTTTCTTTGGGGTCATATAGTATACATGTAATCCCATAGATGCTCCCCTTAGGTTCATACCATAGTACCCTCCTTCAAAAGATTTTTCTAGAAAGCTTCGAAGGCTTTACATGTGATGAAACCATGCAATATGATTTTCTTATTTTCCCACATTATTCTTTCCATTAATGGTGATCCATCCACCCAAACTCAATTATTTTCGGTCTTGATCCTTGATGGCTAGTTATTGCATAGTTTTCTTTCCCTCGATTCCCTATATTGTTGTTGAAGTTTATCCAAATACCCCAATACATTAATACATTCAAATCACCTATCAATAATGAATGCATGATCTCTATATATCCATATTCACACATTACTTATGTGGCCCCTTTTTTATTATGTTGACCTTATAACATGTATATTTAACCCCATATATTCCACATCTTAGGGTCATATCATATACATTTAAGCCCATATATTCCCCGCTTGGGGTCATACCACAATAAGTCTCCTTCATCTTCCCCTATCATGGACTCATATCCTAGTTGTTGCTCCCTAGCCACCTCATTAATGGAATTTTTATTATATATTTTATATTAACCTTTACATGATACAATACACACCATGGTAAGGTTACCTCAAGGTGACCAACAACACATAACTTATACATAAGTCACTAAGCCTTTGTTTAAGATGTCCACCATTCTCTAGTCAAGCCTTAGATTTGGGCTCCATAGTAGGAATATTTACATTTTAAATTATAGGGTCATTACAACTCAACCATGTTTCCTTGACACTAATTAATTAATCAAATCATCACAACACATGCATGGTATTTATCTAATATATTCTAGGAGATAATATTGGGCATTACAATCTTCCCCCTCTTGGAATAATAATAGACTCAATTAATTTGGTTTCCAAAAATGATACCATGGCATCCTCTCATCCTTATTTCAATTGTACATGAAATCGTACTATCTTGATGCTAACTTGCATTTGTTGGCTTTCTTAAACAAAAGTAATCCGGATTGGATCATTATATTATTTTTCATCTATCTTGATTCTTTTAGAGTGGAAAAAATTGGAGGAATCAATTTGCATGGCCATTTTAGTGGTAGGTCCCAGTTTATAAAATTGGGGTCTGGAAACTTTTAGAGTTATTTTGAGGCATTAAATGATGTTTTTTTGGGTTATGGTGTTCGAGACATGGGAACATCCCCTTGATGGTGTTCGACACTCTAAGACCTTTTGCAATAGTGCATATTGTGCATCAATCAGAGTTTGCATGCAAAAGTTATACCTCCTGCAAGTTGACCTATCGTGTTGACCACCATTGTATGAGAGGATGCCATGTCATCCCCCATTACTCACACATATCAAACTAGCCACGCATGTAATTTCAGGAATATTATAGAAGGTCCAAAATCCTATCACAATTGAGTGTTGAGGAATTCAAAAACCTACCCTTAGATGGTCATCAAGTAATGTTAAATATCTGGCCACTAAGAGGACAAGGGGTTCCATTATTTTGCATTGTATCTTGTTCCATAGCCGAGAAAAACATGTGAGAATGGTATTCTTGTGAGCATAATAGAGGAGGAGATATTTTGTAGCAATCATACATGCTACAGGTTGTTAGGATATTTAGACACTTAAGAGTTAGCTAAGATCTACTTGGTCTAATATATCGTTAGGTAAAAGTGTGTTTCTTAGTGTGTTTCTTTAGTATACATTAGTATGCATTTGTAGTTAGGAAATCCGATGGTCACAATATGTTCTCGACATAGAGTGATCTAATGGCTCGTACTCTCCTCAATCTTTTCGGCCATTGATCCATGGCTTAACACCCAATTGGTCCATGATCTCTATTTAAAGAGAATGGAGGTTCATTTGCCAATGATCGATTCTGATAAACTCTCTTGTAAAATCTCTCTATAATCTTTTTCTTTGCATTAATAAACAGCTCCAAGTGGCTGCATTGGTTAGGGTCGTGGATGTTTCCCCGTAGGGGTTTTACCATGTGAAAACATCGGTGTGTTGATCTTTGATTTGGTTATGTGAGTGGTTACTGAAGGCATTCATCCTCTATTGGAATACCTATGTTGTCGAACATGTTATGAGAGCCTATTTGAAGACCCGCTCTTGTTGTAGATCGAAATCGTGAAGCCAAGATTTCTCATCTCCATTTTCTGGCATTTTCATACATTTCTAGGCTAAGAGGACTATTCCATTGTGTCCAGAGCATTCATTTCATTTAAGAACACTTTTCGTTTCACTCGAAAAGGTTTCCGTTTGCCCAAGATACAACCATTACAGTCAGAACCGGAGGTATAAAGCCTAAATACACATTTTTAAAATTTATGCAAAGTTTCATTTTGATTTTATTTCAGTTTGTATTTTTTATTTCTGGGTTGCTACTCTTTTAGATCTGTGTATTCTCTTTTCCCCATGCCTTGTGTGGTCTCGTCAAATCAGAAACAGATAGGAAAATGTGCATCTTCCGGGTAAGCTAACCGAGATCTAACCCTTGTTGTCATCGAGAAGCGAAATTTTTTTCTTGTGTGAAAAGAGTTTTTTTTTGCACGCTCTCAAAGGCCGTCAAAAAAAACAACAACAACAATCCTCCTTCTGAACATTACAATATGTTTTGCTAGACCATTTGGTTAAAACTTGCCTTATTAAGTAAGAGGTCTTGAGTTCAAGTCTCTCTTTTGTTACTTTTTTGAAAAAGTTCATGCTAAAACTTGTAAATTGCATTTCACTTCAAGTATAAAAGTGAATCACTATAAGTAGATTTATATTTTATTTTAGAGTTATTTATTTTTTATGCAACTTTTCTGTTATAAGGTAACCTCATTGTAAAAGTGATCCCCACTTCTCTTTATAAAAGTGGGTCACTTCTTAAAGTAGCTTACACTATCACGTGGTTATTTGGTCACCGTTTATGCCTTTTTTTTTAAAAGGGCATAACTCTCACATCGGAAGTCCATTTTTAGTGCCGTTTTTTTTAAAACCACATAACTTTTCGAGATCTTTCCATCCGAATTATTAGTTTCATTTTTTAAATCCACATTATCTGCATATTTAATATGGCTTCTACAAGTAATATCTTACTTACCAGCAACAACTACTTCCAATGGAGATCCCATATGGAATATTTATTAAGAAGTAAAGGCCTATACCAGATTACCTTGGGAAAGGAAACAACCCCCACTAATGATGATAAGAAAGCCAAATGGGATAATAGGAATGACGAAGCACGTGGACTAATTGAAATGTCCATCTATCCTAAATTAAAGTACCACCTTCAAGGAATTGATGACCCCGAAGATGCTTGGAACACGATTGAATCTGTGTTTGGTAAACTCAATATTATTCCAGCACAACAGTTAGAAAATCAAATACTGACCTTGAGTCCATGTGATTTTTCTTTCCTTGGAGACTATCTATCTAAGTTTAAAACACTCAGAATTTTATGTGAAGAATGTAAGATAGTAATGGAGGAACAACGCTGCATATATATTATTCTTTCTAAGCTAGGTAGTGCATATTCTGTGTTTGTATCTACCTTTTATGCCATGAAAGAGGATCTAGGGAAATCTTATGTAAAACCCACCCTTGAGTCCTTTTGTTCTTCTTTGATTAGAGAGGAAGATAAGCTTGTACAACTTGGAGTGATCAACACTATAGGTACCTCAAACAAAGCCTTAGTTGCCTAGCAAAAAGATAAACCCAAGTATCCCAAGAATCAACATCCTCGCTACAACAACAAACAACCTAAGGGTCCCAAACCCGCTCAGATAGCTTCAACTCCTAATGGTGA
>JASDQU010171669.1:0-10170 GCA_032191745.1 Picea mariana
ACCATATTATTTTTCTGTAATAACAATAAATCAAGATGATTGATGTGTCCATACCTTTGATGCCAAAGAATCTCTATTGGCATAGTGGCAGAAGTCAGTGCATGATGTGCTTTGTTGGTAACATCAAGTTTGTATATACCTCCTACTCTGACACCCTTTGCAACAGTTCGAAAATGGTCCAACAGATCCTTCACTATGCAATAATTCTTGAATAATTCAACCTTCAAGTTCTGATCTGTAATGGTGGACACAGAGATCAAATTTTTCTTTATTCCTGGCACATACACCACATTGCGAATGTGACGAACAGTACCATTCGGCAATGTCATAGGAATGTCTCCATATCCCTTGATCTGATGAGCGTGGTCATCTCCAAGATATATGCTGGCACCATTCTGTGTTTCTTTAAAATTAGCATACCAATTTTTATTACAAGTCATATGTACTGATGCTTCGGAATCCACAAACCAGCATCAGAATCATCAGTTTCAGCAGATAAAGCAGCGTTAGACACAAACAACCTAAGATCCCGTGAGTCAAAATTCGGGGGTTCATCAATATCATCACTAACAATAAATAATCTGTGATCTTGATTTGAAGATTTTTCTGCAAAATGACCTGAATGTGTTCTAGGTTTATTCCTAGCCTCATCACATTTCTTCTTATGACAGTCTTTAACCATATGTCCAGGTTGACAACAATAAAAACAACTCTTTGACTCATTCCTACCAAATTGCATACCTTGATTTGGAGATTGTCTTCTCTACGATGAACTGCTTCTCTGCCATGAACTGCCTCTCTGCCATGAACTGCCTCCTCTGCCACTTGCTCCTGATCTCCCTCTCGCAGATATATTATTTAACCACAGTGCCAAATCTTTACTCCGAGGCTTCAGATTCCCGTGCCTCTCTTTCTCTTGTAGCAAAATACCTGTCAGTTCTTCAAACGTAGGAGGTTTCTCCCTTACTGCAAGACCTGTTATGAACATATGATAGTCTTTTAGCATACGATTTAAGGTAATAGTCACTAGATCAGTATTGGAAACAGTTTCTCCTATATTTACTAACTTGTCTTTCACCTCTTTAATGCAACCAAAAAATGAACTAACAGATTCATTTCCATCCATCTTAATGCCTAGCAATTTAGTTTTCAGGAACAAAATGCGATTTGTGTTGCTAGTTTCATACAATGTTTTAAGAGTTGTCCATGTTGTAGCAGAAGTTGTAGCGTCTCTAATATGTGGAATTATGCTATCTTTAACAGACATGCGTAACAATACCTTTGCCTTGTTTTCGCGCTTCTCTCAGTCTTGGATCTGTGCTGCTGTCGCACCTGCAGCCGCATCAGGTTTCAGTTCAGTTCCCTTCGCAATGTTCTAGACACCATATCCCTCCATGAGTGTGCATCTCGAATTTCCAGTTAATGAAGTTTGAGCCATCTAGCTTGTTGGCTTCATTGAGGTAGGTCTCTGCCAGTGGATTCGCCATCGCTGCAAGATATTCTCTGCAAGTGAATCACCAAGCATATGCAACTTTCTGTCGAGTTTTCTCCTGTGTTGAGCAGTCTGTCGCTCTGCCTTTGGATCCACCGATCCAAATCTATCTCTGTTCTCAGCTTAAATCATGCATGCATCTTAATATCCAAAATATCCACTTTTAAAAAAAAACTTATAACTCCCTCTTTATATATAAAAAATAACCAAGATAAAATATATAACTCCACTTTTTTTCTTATGAAACTATCATAAAGTTCCTTTAATAAACTTTATAACTCCACCTTTACCTCTTAAAAGTTAAAGCTCATATAAAGACTCATATATAAAGAATTTTATATAAAAACTCCACGATTTGCTCACGGCATGCAAACTTACGCTCCAAACTCCATGCAGGCAAGAATATTCACCCACGTAGTAAAAATGAAAAACTTACACTCGTAAAAAAAACCATCAACGCATGCGTAAATACCATGGTTCTCGCACCTCACACTAGAGTTGACTGCGGGGAGTTCGCACCTCACCCTTTACTTGGCTGCGGGGTTTTTGCACCTCACTCTTTATTTGGTTGCGGGGTGTTCACACCTCACTCTTTACTTGGCTGCGTGGAGTTCGCAGCTCTCGAATATTCGAGTTGCGGGAATGTGAAGGATGTTCGCACTTAAATGCACAGCAGGTTGCAAACTTCTTTGGTTTTGAGAATGCATAGGTTTGGATGAGAACTTCTTTGGTTCTTCCTTTGGAAAAATTACCTAATGAATGTAATATTCTAAATGGATTGACCTACCAATTTATTGAACGAGGGAGGGGCATACCAATTATGGATCCCACTTTTTTATGATACTAAGTGTGTTGTCTTCAGCATTTGATGGCACCACTTCCATAACCCAACCAATTCCATTGACAAAGGAAGCAAAGAAACCACCCATATTATAAACATCCATGTCCATGTTGTTGCAGTTTGCGTGAATTTTAACTAACTAAAATAGGATTATACATAAAAAGTAAACAAGACCTTTTGGTTTCACATAAGAATAGCTTTCAAAGAGACCTCAAGGTTCTAACCATTTTGATAATTTATACATTACTATACTTTCTCCCATGAAATCAACCACCTTAAACAATGAGCCATATCAAATATTGTTGTTGGGTAGGGAAGCCCACAAAATGTTACGATCTCAATCATAGGTGCAACACTGCACTCTAAATCAAACTATTCATGTGCCTCATATGAATCTCTGACAAATAAGACCACTATGCTGAGAAAGTGCATCTCATCCATGAATTGTATCTCATTAGTAACCTTCTAAATCAATTAAACAAAAAAACATTCATAACATTCTAAACCAATTAAACAAAAATTCATTAAAATTTCAAAATCATGAAAAATATTTAATTTTTTAACTCTTAAATTTAATATATATTAATTTTTTAAAAAATCCATAAAAAAAAATCTAATTAGATAAAATGAAAATTAATGTTTTAAAAAATAAAACTAAAAATATACTCGTTTCACTCCCTTTCTTTGGGACCAACAAAACTTTGTCTATATATACCATAAACATATAGTATTCTTAGCCACAGATCATATTGAAACACAGCCCATGCTTTGCTTGTACGAAAGATCAGGCCGACGTTGCAAGCAATCTTCATTCTTGTCTACAAGTAAACTTCATTTTTGTTTGTAGAAACAAAAAGTAAATGTAATTCAATATAAATAAAAGTTAAACAAAAACACCGATCCATATAATATTTCTGTTTACAGAGCCCATAGATCCATATTTCTGTTTACAGAGCTGCGAGCTCTATTTTTGTTTATAGGTGAAAAGCAAACGCGAGCTTAACAAGATCTTGTATTGTAGTATTGAAGAGGACTATCATAGTATTGAAGAGAAATCATAGTTACTGGCAAAAATGGCAATTGTGATGGAATTGATAGGGGTTTCCGTAAAACCTATTGTTGGTAAAGCGTTGAGTGCAAAGGATTTGGTACCTGACCACTTCCTCGAGGAGGAGAATGAGCAGGCAGAGATGGTATCACCTCGATTTCGAACATGATATCAACAATCGTTTGTTGTCAGAGTCCGAGTTTTATACACCCACCACTCACGATGTAGGCAAGGTATTATTTCTTGAATAGGCAGGGGAGGTGATTTTCCATACTGAACCTGTTATTCGATTCCTGCTTCCCCCGAATCCTCCGCAAATGATTCAAGTAAAAAACAACAGCAATGGTCCAAGCTTCACGGATCCATCATTCACAGTTGTAACATTCAACATGCAGATGAATGTGCTAGACTAGAGCAGTATCCCAACTGTCCTTCCTTCGCGCTCAGTTGGAAATACCGCCGAGAAAACTTGCTGAAAGAAATATTACAGTCCGACGCTGACATCATTTGCCTCTAGGAGGTCCAAGTGAACCACTATTATGATTTTTTTATATCGGGAATTGGCCGAGCTAGGGTATGTAGGATTGTTTAAGGGAAAGGAGAGAACATGGTTGGCTAGGCCAAATGATGGCTGTGCAACGTTTTATAAAAATAATCAGTTCTGCTTGGTAAAACAGTGGTGGATACATCTTTCCGGATATTATTTTGAAAACATTTCCCTTAATGCCATCCTTTCATTAAAAAACACTAGTCAACGTCTGTGCATAGCCGATACCCACATCCATGCAAATCCTAATAACAGTGAAGAAAAGTTATGGCAGGTTTATTGCTTGCTCAAGGAAATGGAGAAATATGATGCTCCAAGTGTAATATGTGGGGATTTCAATTCTTTGCCCGGAAGTGCCCCCCACTCACTTCTGACCAAAGGCTATGCCCATCCCTCAAACAACAAATATTTGTATTATGATTCAAAGCAGCTTGCTAAAAGGATTCACCATACACTACCTTTAGAAAGTGCTTATTCTTCCTATTTTCAATGCGATGTTGCGCAGGTAGACATCCAGAAGAAAATGAACGGTGAAACAAGGGAGCCCCGTTTCACTAACTTCGTCCAGAATTTTAAGGGGACGATGGATTTTAAGGGAACGTTGGATTACATGTTCTACACTACCCCTACTTTGAAAGTGGTGTCGTTGATGGAGCTGGTCGATGAGGAGGAGGTGAAGGACGGTGCTCTTCCTTCACGTACTCGCTCTTATGATCATATCGCAATTGCAGTAAAGTTTAAGTTGCACCAAATGGGGGAAGTGCATGAAACTGGAGAGGCCGGTTTGCCTTTGGTTGATGAATTCCACCAAATGGTTGAAAGTACACAAAACTGAACCTTTGGTCGAGGATGATTGTAAAGTTATTTTTTTTTTATAAATTAAGACAGATTTTGGTTTTCATATACATAAAACTTAAGTTTCTTAAAATATTTTGTTGTATAATATCTAATTAATTTAATTAAAAACATATTACTTAATATAATTATTGTATTAATTATTGATTAATTGATTTAAAAGAAAATAATTTTAGATAATAAAAATTAATATAGTTATTTAATATTATTATTGCATTAATTATTGATTAATTGATTTAAAAGAAAATAATTTTACTTATTATAGATAATAAAAATTAATATAGCTATTTTGTGAATTGCAAATTATTATTGTTATTTTTTTAATTTAACATTTTTATTTATCTAATTCATAAAATATTTTAAAACATTTTATAAAGTAATTTAGTTGTTCATCTTCTCATCTATCCTGATTAGTCCATGCTTTCTATTTAAATAACATGGATGGTCATGTGTTGATTTTGAGAAGCTCATATTTAAAATAATTTTGGTTTGCTTTAATATATTGCCTCAATTGGTCATATTGGTTAAGATCGTGCATTCCATATAATACATTGGTGTACTAATGTGTGTGGATGGAAATACCCTATTTATCGAACAAAAGTTGTGAGAAGTTTTAAACCTTAGTAAATTTCTATTGCCTCTCCCTCATTGTTGGGAGCTTCCCCATTGCCCCATGCATATATAATT
Organism: Picea mariana; assembly: GCA_032191745.1. NCBI lineage: Eukaryota > Viridiplantae > Streptophyta > Pinopsida > Pinales > Pinaceae > Picea > Picea mariana. The sequence continues at coordinate 5,471 of JASDQU010171669.1, forward strand.
CTCTAATGTTCCCCAGAAGTAAACATCACCCCTAATGTTCCATTGTTTCACCGTTCATCTTCTTCTGGATGTCTACCTGCACAACATAGCATTGAAAATAGGAAGAATAAACACTTTCTAAAGGTAGTGTATGGTGAATCCTTTTAGCAAGCTCCTTTGAATCATAATACAAATTTTTCTTGTTTGAGGAATGGGCATAGCCTTTGGTCAGAAGTGGGTGGGGGGCGCTTCCAGGCAAAGAATTGAAATCCCCACATATTACACGTGGAACATCATATTTCTCCATTTCCTTGAGCAAGCAATAAACCTGCCCTAGATTTTCTTCACTGTTATTAGGATTTGCATGGATGTGGGTATTGGCTATGCACAGACGTTGACTAGTGTTTTTTAATGAAAGGATGGCATTAAGGGCAATGTTGTCAAAATGATATCCGGAAAGATGTATCCACCACTATTTTACCAAGCAGAACTGATTCTTTTTATAAAACGTTGCACAGCCATCATTTGGCCCATCCAGCCATGTTCTCTCATTTCCCTTAAACAATCCTTCATACCCTAGCTCGGCCAATTCCCGATAGAAAAAATCATAATAGTGGTTCACATGGACCTCCTAGAGGCAAATGATGTCAGCGTCGCACTGTAATATTTCTTTGAGCAAGAAAGGAAGGACAATTGGGATACTGCTCTAGTCTAGCACATTCATCTGTCAGCACGTTGAATGTTACAACTGTGAATGATGGACCCGTGAAGCTTGGAGCATTGCTGCTGCTGTTTACTTGAATCATTTGCCGAGAATTCGGGGGAAGCGGGAATCGAATAACAGGTTCAGTATGGAAAATCGCCTCCCCTGCCCATTCAAGAAACAATACCTTGCCTACATCGTGAGTGGTGGGTGTATAAAACTCGGACTCTGACAACAAACGATTGTTGATACCATGTTCGAAATCGAGGTGATACCATTTCTGCCCGCTCATTCTCCTCCTCGATTCATCATCGAGGAAGTGGTCAGGTACCAAATCCTTTGCACTCAACGCTTTACCAACAATAGGTTTTACGGAAACCCCTATCAATTCCATCACAATTGCCACTTTTTCCAGTAACTATAATTTCTCTTCAATATTATGACAGTCCTCTTCAATACTACAATACAAGATCTCGTTAAGCTCGCATTCTGCTTTTCACCTATAAACAAAAATAGAGCTCGCAGCTCTGTAAACAGAAATATGGATCTATGGGCTCTGTAAACAAAAATATTATATGGATCGGTGTTTTTGTTCTTTCCATTGAATGTCAATAACTTTTATTTATATTGAATTACATTTACTTTTTGTTTCTACAAACAAAAATGAAGTTTACTTGTAGACAAGAATGAAGATTGCTTGCAACGTCGGCCTGATCTTTCATACAAGCAAAGCATGGGCTGTGTTTCAATATGACCCGTGGCTAAGAATACTATATGGTTATAGTATATATAGACAAAGTTTTGTTGGTCCCAAAGAAAGGGAGTGAAAGAGTATATTTTTAGTTTTATTTTTTATCTAATTAAATTTTTTTTAATGTATTTTTTAAAAATTAATATATATTAAATTTAAGAGTTAAAAAATTAAATATTTTTAATGATTTTGAAATTTTAATGATTTTTTGTTTAATTGGTTTAAAATGTTATGAATGTTTTTTTGTTTAATTGATTTAGAAGGTTACTGATGAGATACAATTCATGGATGAGATGCAGTTTCTTAGCATAGTGGTCTTATTTGTCAAAGATTCATATGAGGCACATGAGTAGTTTGATTTAGAGTGCAGTGTTGCACCTATGATTGAGATCATAACATTTTGTGGGCTTCCCTACCCAACAACAATATTTGATATGGCTCATTGTTTAAGGTGCCTGATTCCATGGGAGTCTTTCAAAGCTATTCTTCAATAAATTGTTAGGTCAATCCATTTAGATTATTACATTCATTAGGTAATTTTTTCGAAGGAAGAACCAAAGAAGTTCGCATCCAAACCGAGTTTGAGTAATATAGGTTCGCACCCTACCAGAGGAGAGACTTGTCAACTTGGCTCTGATACCAAGATAAAATATACGAGCATAACAACAAGGTGAGGCTACGCTCACTTCTTTGTATTAAATGAAGATGGATTACAGCCTTATGAAGATGCAAACCAAAGATAACTAGACTCTTAACTAAGAACTGACTCTTTACACGCCTACAACTGGCTCTCACAACTGAAGCTTATAATTGGTGCTTTCTCCATTATTTCCAAGTAAATGTCTTATAATCTTTGATGCCTGGTTTAACTCCAGCTCTGTATAAGTCCAATAAATAAATTTATTTACTAGCACAACCACAAATGTTTTGTGATTGATGAACGCCGATAGGCGATAACAATATAACAATAAAAGGAAGAGTCATTCATGTCAAATCTGTTCACCTTATATAGTTTAAATTTCTGAATAAAGTTATGTAGTTTGAAAGTAATTATACATCTAAATCAACTAATAAATAAATTTATTTACTAGCACAACCACAAATGTTTTGTGATTGATGAACGCCGATAGGCGATAACAATATAACAATAAAAAGAAGAGTCATTCATGTCAAATCTGTTCACCTTATATAGTTTAAATTTCTGAATAAAGTTATGTAGTTTGAAAGTAATTATACATCTAAATCAACTATGGGACATTACCAACCATAAAAACAAAAGATATATAAAAATCAACTATCTATTGAATCATACTGGAATAAATATCATCATAAATCTCATCATACCTGAAACCCCTGCCCAATACCTAAAAAGCCCGCCTCTACAGTTTTCTCCCATCGTATCCCTCGAACGCTTTGATAGTCTCCAAGACAACTTTGCTGATCCATCCTGGAAGCACTCGAAGCTTGCATAGTTCATCATGTCTAAATCTTTGTTTATTATTGAAATGTTGGGGCGTTAAACTTTGAGATTAATATTACCTGAACAACAAACCAAAAATAAGAATGAGATAACCAGTGAATTGCTGTGAGAAAAGATAGATTGGGGTTCGGCAATCCATGGAAGTCTTTGTGCGTGGCATTGGGTAAAGCTTGCAATTGAATTAAAACGATGTATTGAATGCAAACGAACGATGTATTGGGCGCATTCAATATGAAAATTATCAAGAACCCATCCAAAGCCCGAGATAATATGGGCATTGGATATCCTGGTTTTGATATCCACTCTCAGACTGTTAAGCTCATCAGGTGAGAATGTTAATATATGTATATGTGCACCTCAAAATTGGAGAAGATATGCAACCATAAGGCAGATACCCAGGTTTCATATGCTAATACAAAGAAGGTTAGATATGTTAATACAAAGAAGAAACTACGTAATTTAAATGCGTTTATGTTAGTGTGCGGGTATAACCGAAACCATTAGTGCCTGAGTGAAATCTGAAACGCCGAGGCAAACAAGAAACTAAGTAATTTAAATGTGTGTATGTAACCCAAACCAGGTAATTTAAATATGAAACGCCAAGCCAAACGCGGCATCAACATGATCACACCGGCCATGCAGCGTCACATCCAAAGCTCGCCAAAATGAAACGCTTAACAATATGACACCTGCGATCAATTATTTTGTCTTTTCTTAATGTTTGTAATTCGTAGTGAATTAATTATGAGACACGGTAAGTAATAAGGATTTGGAATAGCCCGTAAGGAGGCCCTTCACGCACACTCTAAACTTGGCATTAAGCCGTTCACATTCCAATCCACTCTAAACGTTAAACTTGGCATTAAACTGTTCACATTCCAATCCACTATAAACGTGGTATTAGGTCAATTCATTGTTAATTATTCAAAATTGAAAATAAAAATTTGTAGATATATTTTGTTAATCATCTAAACGTGTCAATCATATAACATTACAATAAATTCTTAATATGATTAGGTAAATGTGAACAAGTAAACAGGTTAACAGATGTATTCATAAATAACAGATGTATTCATAAATGCAATGCAAGGAAGTTATGAACACTAAATCCCATTCATTAAGAAAGTTATGAACACTAGATGTTCAATTGCTAACCATAAAATTAGGTTTTTAAATTAAAAAATCATTAATTGTACCTATTTCCAATAAATATATGCCTTTCCGAGTAATTATTATCTTTAATACTTGCTTGTGCTGTTTGCCTCTCCCGCAGACGCCAATTCCACCCTTTTCGCTCGGAGTAGACTTAGCCCACCGATCAATATCCACCAACAAATTCCAATTCGCTTCGTCCTCTATATCGCATCCTTCATCTATAAAATCCTTCCTTGTCCTTCTCTACCAATATCCACTGCAATTCTCTTTGATCTTATCCTTCATTTTTGAATTCCTTGTCCTCTGTGCCAATATCCTCACTCCCTCCCTCTTTTTGCATTAAGCCGAATCACAAATAAAAACTGACAGACCATTTAGTCTGCCTGTCTGTGTCTCTGATCTCTGCCATTGTCTGTAGAAACTGGGAACGTAGAAGATGGAGGGCATGATAAGATGTCGGTGGTGTTGGATGACATTATTATTATTTGGACTGCAGCGTAATGTAATTACAATCTCAGCTATGGATGGGCAATCCGATCCGTTTACTTACGGTCTCTGCAATGTAAACAAATACAGCAATGGCAGTGAATATGAGAGAAACGTCAACAGGGTATTGCAATACCTGGTGAATG
>JASDQU010171670.1:0-12749 GCA_032191745.1 Picea mariana
GACCATGCGCCATGACCATGGCCATCTCCCTCTCTTGACTACTCCTATCGGAGTTTCGGCACTTGCGCTGTCAACAGGCGCATGTCTTTGCAACCCCAAATTTCTCCGATCTCCGATATGCCTTAGCCCTCCAAGATAAGCCCTGACCGATGTGACTGCTGACTTGTGACCCTGGCCTTATCCCTTATTGGGGCTACGGGGTTTGTGATGCCGAGCTGCACATGTACTCGAAACTCCCGATCCTCCGATTCACCGATGCGCCTTTTTTGCCTTAACCCCCCGGCTATGCCGAGGTCCATGCGACCTCTACCTTGTCACCATACTCAAACCACTCATCGAGGTTTTCAGGGTTCAGAGTTTCACAACGCATGGATTCCTTGTCCCCGCGATTCTCTATTTCCCGAATCCCGATTTCTGATGGATGACTCTTCTATCGGGACTTTCCCCGATTGCCTGGATCACTACCGTGCGTCCACAACGAATGGATGATCCTGATTCAATATCGATACTTCGGGACTTTTACCATGAAAATTCCCGACCTCCTTCGTGACTCCAATTGTACGATGAGCTCCTTTTTCAGGTTTACCCCCTTCCGACTATAACATGGTCCACATGACCGCTACCACAAGACTGCAGTCTTGGCTCTCATCGGGATTTCAGCGTTTGTGATGACATAATGCGCATGTCCCTGGGATTCCCGATTTCCCGATGGGTCCAAACGTCGATGGCTCTCGATGCTTGCCACCTATCCCACAGATGGACGGCTGCGATTCTCTCATGACTTCGCCCCTTGCGACTTGGAGCGCCCAACTCTCGGACTCTCACCTTGCGAACCTTCGAGTTCGTGAGATCCCTTGATCTCTGCCACCTGTCCTCCTCAGATGGATGATCCTGATTCTCTCATGACTTCGCCACTCGTGAAGTCGAAAGACTTCTCTTTCTGACCCCCGATGTCCGAATCTCCGATATGGGTGATTTCACGACACATGTCCTCCGTTCTTTCAGACGGTTTAGATCTATTTTGGAGATTTTGCCCCTATTTTCTAAGGTTTAACCTTTAGACACCTCCCGGCAGATCCAATGACTGTCGGGTTTTCCGGCCGAGATCTGATGGCTTAGACCGTTTCTAACTAACTCGGGATTTTGCGTATCGAGATTTCCACACTCCTGTGCCATATCCAAAGGCTTTAACCTTGTGCACATTCTCCATATATGACAGTTACAAGGGTTTCCCTTCCGAATAGATCCTAAGGTTCTAACACCATTGGTGTAGAGACCTGTCTTCCCGTGGGCATAGACCACACCAACCTGCGGTTTCATAGCACCGCTATACTTCCTGAGTTCTTAATAAAAACTTGTCAAGTGTCTCCTTGACGCTTCGGAGAAAACCAGGGTCTGAAATTGGTCCTCCCGACTCAATTTCCCCTCGCATTCTCAGTCCAAAGACCACTCCACTGGCCCATCTAGGCTTAGTGTTGAAACCTTGGCTCTGATACCACTTTGTAGTGTACCTTTTCACTATCAAGGTTTCCAAACCTCTTAGTTACCATTCTATACATGGTATTTTTACATAATTCGTACAGACATTAAGAGCACATGCATTTAAGCAATTAAACACACTTAAAACTTAGAGTAAAATATATAAGTTGCTGCTACAATCAAACAAGCCATAGCATTCAATAGTAATTCATTTACACAACAGAAAAACATAATATATAAACAACTCAGTCATGCAAAACACGATCAAAGCATAATTCAAAATACTTATCTTTTAATAGCTGTAGAAATCACCAACCAAGTGAAGGCCTCCCACGAACCTCCCAGCCGTAGACCTCACTTCTCCTCAACTCAACAGTGGGTCACCCACAAGCTGGGACTAAGCTCCACCCCATGGCAAGGAATCTAGACTCAGGCTGAGGTTACAGGGAAAACATCACAAGGAAGGAATTCTCTCCCAGGAATCTCCCACGCTCACTTCCCATAGACCCTCATTCCCCACATGCCTCTTCCACCCCAGGAGAGTGCACCTTCTCTGTCACCTGGACAGTCCTTCGGTTGCCAGTCTCACTTACCTTGGTTTACAGGAATAGACCGAACCGGAAGTCTCCGGGCTCTGTAGCAGCTACAGGGTTCCTTCCAGGAGATTTCTCCTTCCTTAGCACACTCTCTCACCTGGAAGAGTCGCTCACAAGCCAAGAAGCCTCACGCAGTCCAGAACTGCGTGGCCACAACAACCCATGGGGAAAAACAGCCACAGGCTCCCCAAACCGGTTCAACAATCACAGGATGATCTCACGGTCATGATTTCGAAACAAGGTTTCCCCGTGCAGACTAGCTCAGCTTTTACCCAACAACAAGAATTCTTCCACTCGAGTCCAACACAGGCTTCTCATTGAGGGAATGCGCACATGGGATTTCTCAGAGACAGACACAGACTCCAGGCTCACTGGACAGGGGTGTACATGAATTCTTCAGGACAAAACATAGGCTTTCTTTTTTGTAGCAGGATTACACGAGGGTCTCTTGCAGACTGGCTTCCCCACTCGTCTCTCGCTCAGGGAAGTCAGATCGAATGGCTGAGAACCCCCCGTCATGGCTTACTTCGTCTGTTTTATTTGCATGCACCAGGGTTGACACTTGTCACCCTGGGAACTGCATGCATTCCATCTGTACGCCTTCCTCCCATTACTTGGGAAATCACGTGTCCTTCCAAAAGGACTTAGGATAAAAACATATGATACACATATCTTTTGAAACAATATTAAAATATTATTTCCAGGTTTAAGCCCCTAGGCTCATCACTCAGCCCCTTTCCCACCTTCCATCCCCTAGTTCCTTTCCCACTCTGTGGACGCTCAGTCCCCCTTCACTCATTCATCGTGGTCAGTCTGCACTTGGTGGGTGTTTATATTTTATTGATGTGTTGCATACATACAGATACAACATCCAAGCCCTTGGCCTTCAACCCTTAGGCTCTCTGGCCTAATCAAGAACATAAGCCTACTGTCTTATACAAAACTTGGCTCACCAGCCTATAACACATATTTACAATCTCTTTCAAATCATAGTTTATATCAAGGCTCGGCCTTGGGGCACTACAACCTCGTCCAACTGCTCCAATGGCTGGCTCTTTGTATGCAGTCTTCTCTGTTGCACTTATGTCTTCTCAATGGGAAGATCTACTCGATCTCCCCTGCTATATTAATCTCTATTTGTGGCACTAAGCGGCCACTCCACTGCAGACTCCAATTCTGCAGTCCCTTTACCTTCTGATAGATTTTCATCTGCCAGGTCTTCTTCCAGCTGCTCCTCTATCTGCTTCCAACCTAGCTTGCTGGATGTGAAAACTTTGCACCATCACCCTTTTCTCCAGGGCTTTCAATTCTTCACACAGACCAAGAAAGTCTATGTTGTCCGCTTCCTCTTCTTCTTCTTCTTCTTCTGCAGCTTCCAGTACTGCAGTGATCTCCTGTTCAACTTTCTAGCTGAAAATTTTGAGCCATTCTGTTGAATGCTCATCTTCTTCTCCTTGGGAAAATGTCAGTGTCTGCTCCATTTCTTCTTCCAGGATAGTTTTTGCTGGCTATCCTCCTTCCATTGTTGCCTCTGCAACACATGCTCTGTCCTCAACTAGGCTACTTGGTAGGAATACTTCAATTCTCCAAATAATCAGAATGTATTTTTGATCTTCCTTCGTCAACACTCCTTGCTGATCCGACCTCTCCTCTGAGTTCATGATACCTTCAGACAGTCTCATCTCTTTTCCCCTGCCCACCTGGCAATTTGGGAATTTTCTATTGCCCACTTGGCAATCTATGAGATCCAGTGATCCCATCTCATTGCCCACCTAGAAATATGAACTTTCACCACTGCTCCCCTGGCAGTACATGAGACCTTTTGCTAATCTTTTCCCATTGCCCACCTGGCAACTTGAAAGTCCACTTCTTCACACCTTGCAGTTTATGAGATCTTCAACTAATCTCATACCATTTCCCTCCTGGTAATATGATTTTCCAATTCTATCCTCCTGACAGTCTATGAGATCCTCTAATTATCTCATTTCATTGCCCACCTCATAATTGAAAAATTCATCTCTGCCCTCCTGGCAGTTTATGAGACCTGAAACTGATCTCTTTACCTCATCAAGGAGGGTTTCTCCAACTTCTGGCTCACAGATGCAAACCAACTTTGTGTCACTGAGGTTTTCATCATACCTCAGCCACATTTTCAATAACTTTTGTTGTCTTCTAGCCAACAATTCCTTGATTGGCCACTTCACCCTCTTATTTATGGGCCACTCATACACCCAATGTGTCCTTGCATCCTGTTGCATCTTCAATGCAAGCTTCTCCATTCTCACTATTATCTCAGCAAGTTCTTTGTCAATCTCTACTTTACTCATCTGTTGGTGGTCTCCCCTTCCACCATGCTCATGGCCTTCAGTAGCCATTTTCTTCCTCAAGAACGGGACTGGTCCTTCTGCCTTAGCCCACCTGGCTGTCTACCATTGTTGCTCACCCTACAACAATCTTTCTTTATCTACTCTTCTTCCCTTTGCCTATAGTCTAGAGGAAAAAAGTGGCTCTGATACCAACTTTATCACGTAGACCCTTGACCCTCAGGCCGAGATCCACACAGGATCGTTCTAAATTCTCCTTGAGAAGAAGTGGCTCCTTTGGTTCCATGACGGAATCTTCAACGAATCTACAGGTCCTTTATGAAAACCCACCCTGCACAACTTAACACTAGGCGTGGAACTTATATCTCCATGCAACCACAACTCGGGCCTTAGCACAAGCGCTTTTCATGACTTGCGATCTCACGAGTTCGTGAGTTGAAGACCATTGACTCTAATTCTCCGATACCCGAGATGCGATACAGGTATGGCTCCTTCCTCACTAGCACCTCTACAAGCGACCACAGGCTAGGGCCTAACTCTAGAACACCTCGCAACTAGCAAATTCATGAGTTGGAGTGTTGAGCCCTCGTGCTTCTCCTTTGCGAATCCTCGAAATGAGATAAGTCAACAATGGGTTGACTCCTCCCCAGGCGATGTGTGTCCACCACCTTTCACCCACTTCCACCTTTCTCTGGGCGCTTGTTGTTATTCCACCTGTCAACCACGTGGTCCCCACCTAACGTATGTGCCATGTGTTTGCATGAGCCCTCGGCGCTCGACACTTCGTGACTTCACAGTCGAAAATAAATTCTTTCAATCCCCGAAGCCCCGATACATGATGCCACACAGACGTTCTGATCCAATTGTTCTCCCGTGGATTCAATCCAATGGTCCGGACCTCTTTCCCTGCTCCTTGCAACTCAGGACTTCACGAAAATCAAGAATTTGGTCTGCCCTCCAAACTCACAAACCCCCGAATTCATGATTTCTTGTATGAGATCAATGACTGGCGTTGATCTGGATCTAAATATCGCTATCCTTTTTGAGCTTTAGAGTATCACTCGGACTTAATCCCCTTGCTGCTCTGTGAGATCCAATGGCCCATGGGATTTCACACTTCTCCACGAAGTGTCTCCACTGTCTATTTCAATCGCTCTCCTGCACGACCTCCCAGAGGTTAAACTCCATGCACCTTCCTCCGGATCCGATGACTATCAGTTATTTTCACTAGATATGATGGCCCAGATCTCTTTCTCTTCCTTGTGTGCCTTCCTGCGTGCATCTGGACGTATACTTCAACGAACCAGATATTGCCTCTCCAACTAATATAACGACAGTTGTGCTCTACCTTGAGCATGCCCTTATTCCTTTCCCTTGGAATATTTCTTTCTCCAAAAGGCCTTGACCTTTGTCTCTGTTGTGAAGCCTGTAACCTTGGCTCCCACCTGTATTCTAAGAGGCGCTCCTCCTCTTGAGCTTTATTTCATTGAACCTCAAAGGTTCCTTCAAACTCTACAACCTCTTGCAGAACCTTTGCATGAGATGATGCTATCTCTTCTGAGCTTATTTGTGGCTCTGACCTGAAAGTGTCTCTATCCATTTCTCTCCTTGAAGGGATGTAAGTGCCCTCTGGAAACTTCCTGCTCAAGCATGCTTTGCTAAGCCTGCAGGGTGTTCAGTAATCTTGTGAGTGTCTCCTCTTTTGACACTTCTCTTCTCTCTGAACTCAAACAAGAGTTCCTTTTATGCACATTTTCACCAACTCAATGCCCACCTGGTAGAGTTCTCTAGAATCCTCAGTGACTCTGTGTTCTCACCGAATTCAAAATGGAGTTCTCCTGAATGCATCCTGTGCATCTGCTCAATGCCCTCCTGGCAGAGCCTTTACAGAATTCTCAACAATTCTGCTTCTCCTCTCTGTGCTCTCCTCTACACAGTTTCTCCTACAAGGTGTTCAACAACCTTGAGGCTTCCTCCTTGAGTCAATGACTTCCTCTGGTGCACCCTCCTAGCATGTCTTTGTCTAAATTCTGCAGAATTCAGAAGTGCACTCTATGCACTGGCTTATAGAACCCATAGTGTTCTATCATGCAACCTCTTGCATGAAGCCACAAAGAACCAAACCTAGAATCAAAGAACTCAGAGACAGTAAATTCTATCTATCCCTACAAATGCACATTTAACATACATCTACAACATATCATAAACACATAAAGACATTCATCAATATACACAGAATAACATGCAGGAAAAACTGCTCTGATTGTATTAATATGGAATGCCTCTTTACAATGTGAGCTCAGACTATAACAAAGTCACGACTTCTTCTCTTCTCCCTATTCTCTGTTCTACTCTCCCCCTAACTAAATCTAGATTCAAAGAAGATCTTTTTACAAAGAGGGGCTCCTCGAGCTCTTCCCTCCATCTCACCAACTCTCATTAAATTACATTCAATTACATTGAATGGCTGTCTAGTCTGAATCAGACCTACATCTCATCCTTACAACCATTTAAGGAAGCCTTTAACTAAAGCTTGCGCACATGCATGGATTTTGGCTCTACCAGCATTACAACATTTAATACAATTTGTCAAAATTTGAAAAACGAGAGGGCTATGCTTCTCTCCTTCCATTGAATGCGCACTTGATGTGTTGGCTACCTAGTGTGTAGCTATCTTGGAGTGATGCTCCTACATCATACTCCTCTGCTATGAAAAGTTCATAAGATCCTGCTCATGAACTTCCCAACATTGTTGTTGAAATCCACCTGGATCCCAAAGAGTTCTTTGGATCTATTCATCTGCTCCCTCGCTTCGTTAATGCTGCAGTATCTTTCCTACTGCTATGGCAGGTCCTCCTCTTCTCAGCTCCTCCTCACTGGTAGTTTCCTCTTCTGAACTTGACATCAATCTCCTCAATCACCTCGTCTAGTTGCTCCAATGGCTATCTCTTTGTATGCAGTCTTCTCTACTACACTTCTGTCTTCTCAATGGGCAGATATGCTCGATCTCCCTTATTATCTTTATCTCTCTTTGTGGTGTTGAGAGGCCACTTCACTGCAGACTCCAATTTGACAATCCCTTTACCTTCTGACAAATTTTCTTCTGCCAGGTCTTCTTCCAGTTGCTTCCCTGGTTGGTATGCTCCTCTATCTGCTTCCAACTTAGCCTGTTGGATGTGAAAACTTTGCACCATCACCCTTTTCTCTAGGGCTTCCAATTCTTCACACAGACAAACAAATTATATGTTGTCCACATCCTCCTCCTCTTCTTCTTCTTCTTCTGTAGCTTCCATTACTGCAATGATCTCCTATTCAGCTTCTTGGATGAAAATTTTGAGCCATTCTGTTGAATTCTCATCTTCTGCTCCTTGGGAAAATGTCAGTGTCTGCTCCATTTCTTCTTCCATGATAGTTTATGTTGGCTTTCCTCCTGCTGTTGTTGCCTCTGCAACACTTGCTATGGCCTCAACTGGGTTGCTTGGTAGGAATACTTCAATTCTCCCAATGATCAGAATGTATTTCTGATCCTCCTTCTTCATCACTCCTTGTTGATCCGAACTCTCCTCTGAGTTCATGAGACCTTCAAACAGTCTCATATCTTTTCCCCTGCCCACCTAGAAATTTGGGAATTTTCTGCTTCCCACTTGGCAGTCTATGAGATCTAGTGATCCCATCTCATTTCCCACTTGGCAATATGAACTTTCACCACTGCTCCCCTAGTAGTACGCGAGACCTTCTGTTTCTCTCTTCCCATTGCCCACCTGACAACTTGAAAGTCCACTTTTGCCCACCTAGCAGTTTATGAAATCTTCAACTAATCTCATACCATTGCCCTCTTGGCAATATGAATTTCCACTATTGTCCTCCTGACAGACTATGAGATCCTACAATGATCTCATTTCATTGCCAACCTGGCAATTGGAAAATTCATCTCTACCCTCCTGGAAGTTTATGAGACCTGAAACTGATCTCTCTTCCTCATCACGGAGGGTTTCTCCAACTTCTGGCTCACAAATGAAAACCAGCTTTGTGTCACTAAGGTTTTCATCATACCTCAGCCACATTTTCAACAACCTTTGTTGTCTTCTGGCCAACAATTCCTTGACTGGCCACTTCACCCTCTTCTTTATGGGCCACTCATACACCCAATGTGTCCTTGCATCCTGTTGCATATTCAATGCAAGCTGCTCCATTCTCACTCCTATCTCAGTGAGTTCTTTGTCAATCTCTGCTTTACTCATCTGCTGGTGGTCTACTCTTCCACCATGCTCATGGCCTTCAGTAGACATTTTCTTCCTCAAGAACGCGATTGGTCCTTCTGGCTCAACCCACTTGGTTGTCTACCATTGTTTCTCAACCTGCAAAAATATTTCTTTATCTACTTTGCCTCTCTCTGCCTACAGTCTACAGATAGAAAGTGGCTATGATACCAACTTTATGACATAGGTCCCTGACCCTCGAGTCAAGATCTGCATAGGATCATTCTAAATTCTGCAAGAGACGAAGAGTCTCCTTTGGTTCCCTGCTGGAACCTTCAAGAAATCCACTGGTCCATTAAAACCCTCCCTGCACAACTTAACACGAGGCACGGGCCTTATATCTCTATGTGACCACAACCCGGTCCTTAGCGCAAGTGATTTTCATGACTCGCGATCTCGCGATTTCGTGAGTCGAAGACCCTCGACTCCAATTCTCTGATACCCGAGATGCGATATGGGTATGGCTCCTTCCTCACTAGCGCCTCTACAAGCGACCATAGGCTAGGGCCTAACTGTAGCACCCCTCGCAACTCACAACTTCGTGAGTTGGAGTATTGAGCCCTTGTGCTCCTCCTTTGTGAATCCCCGAAACACAATAAGTCAACAACGGGTTGACTCCTCCCCAAGTGATGTGTGTCCACCACCTGTCACCCGGTTCCACCTTTCTCTCGGCGCTTGTTGTTACACCACTTGTCAACCACGCGGTCCGCACCTAACGTATGTGCTACGTGTTCCCACGATCCCTCGGTACTCGACACTTCACGACTTCACAGTAAAAAAAAAATTCTTTCAACCCCCAAAACCCCGATACGCGATACCACACAGAGGTTCTAATCCAATGGTTCTCCCGTGGCTTGAATCCAATGGTATGGATCTCTTTCCTTGCTGCTCGCAACTCGGGACTTCATGAAAATCAAGAATTTAGTCTGCCCTCCAAACTCACAAAACCCCGAATTCATGATTTCTTGTATGAGATCAATGGATGTCGTTGAGCTAGATCTGACTGTCGCTATCCTTTCTGAGATTTAGAGTATCAGAAGATACTTGTCCTTAATCCCCTCGTTGCTCTGTGAGATCCAACGACCCATGGGATTTCACACTTCTCCACGAAGTGACTCCACCGTCTGTTTCAACTGCTCTCCTGCACGACCTCCCAGAGATTAAAATCCATTCACCTTCCTCCGGATCTCATGACTATCGATTCTTTGCACTATATTTGATGGCCCATATCTCTTTCTCTTCCTTGTGCGATTTCCTGCATGTGTTTAGACGTAGACTTCAATGACCCAGATCTCACCTCTCCAGCTGATCTAATGGTAGTTGTGCTCTACCTTGAGCATTCCCTTCTTCCTTTCCCTTGGAAGATTTCTTGCTCCAAAAGGCCTCGGCCTTTGTCTCTGCTATGAAGCCTGTAACCTTAGCTCCCACCTGTATTCTAAGAGGTGCCCCTCCTCCTAAGATTTATTTCTCTGAACCTCAAAGGTTCCTTCAAACTTTGCAACCTCTTGAAGAAGCTTTGCATGAAATGTTGCTATCTCTTTTGAGCTTATCTGTGGCTCTAACCTCAAAGTTTCTCTGTCCCTTTCTCTCCTTGAAGGGATGTAAGTGACCTCTGGTAACATTTTTCTCAAGCATGCTTTGCTAAGCTTGCAGGGTGTTCAGTAATCCTATAAGTGTCTCCTTCTGTGACACTTCTCTTCTCTCTGAACTCAAACAAGAGTTCCTTCTATGAACGTTTGCACCAAATCAATGCCCACCTATTGGAGTTCTCTAGAATCCTCAGTGACTATGTTCTCACCGAATTCAAAATGGAGTTCTCCTCAATGCATCCTGTGCATCTGCTCAATGCCCTCCTTGCAGAGCCTTTACAGAATTCTCAGCGATTCTGCTTCTCCTCTCTGTTCTCTCCTCTACACAGTTTCTCCTTCAAGGTGTTCAGCAAACTTGAGGCTTCCTCCTTGAGTCAATGACTTCCTCTGATGTGCCCTCCTGGCACGTCTTTGTCTAAATTTCATAGAATTCAAAAGTGCACTCTATGCACTGGCTTACAGAACCCGCAGTGTTCTGTCATGCAAACTCTTGCATGAAGCCACAAAAAACCAGACCTGGAATCAAAGAGCTCAGAGACAGTAAATTTTGTCTATCCCTGCAAATGCACATCTAATATACATCTACAACATATCATAAACACATAAAGACATTCATCAACATACACAAAATAACATGCAGGAAAAAATGCTCTAATTGTATTAATATGGAATGCCTCTTTACAATGTGAGCTTAGACTATAACAAAGTCACGAGTTCTTCTCTTCTCCCTATTCTCTGTTCTACTCTCCCCCTAACTAAATCTAGATTCAAATAAGATCTTTTTACAAAGAGGGGCTCCTCGAGCTCTTCCCTCCATCTCACCAACTCTCATTAAATTACATTCAATTACGTTGAATGGTTGTTTAGTCCGAATCAGACCTAGATCTCAGCCTTACAACCATTTAAGGCAACCTTTAACTAAATCCTGCGCACATGCATGGCTTTTGGCTCTACCAGCCTTACAACATTTAATACAATTTTTCAATATTTGAAAAACGAGAGGGTTGCACCTCTCTCCTTCCATTGAATGTGTTCTTGATGTGTTGGCTAGCTGGCTTGGAGTGATGCTCCTGCATCATGATCCATACTCCTCCTCTATCATACTTTTTATAGAGTTTTCAAGTGATTGGTTTCCCAAACCCTCATTAGATTCATTTTTCATTTATTTAATTAGGAAAAATATCCCCCATACACATGTCGCCCGATTCCTTAGTCACACTAGAAAATTAATCAATTGATTAATTAAATTTGTATATTTCCCTCACCGACCTAAAAGTGTTCCTAAAAACTCTCCTCAGTGTCACAATATTCCATTACAATTCTTAAATGACTTACTCTTTGCTTAAATCCTAATTGAGTTCATAAATAGAAAGTTCCAAAGAGTAGATTCCTCACTAAGTTAGACATTCCCCTTTTTCTTTAAGTTTCCACTTTTCTTTAAGTTTCCCCTTTTCTTTAAGGTTCCCTTTTTTTTTAACTAAGTTAAGAATTAAGAAGATTAGAAAAACAACCATTTACCCCCTTTTAATAATTAAAACTTCGTTAAAAAATTTACTTTATATAATAAGACTTGAATTTTCTTTACCCCCTTCTTATTATATGTCTAATTAGTTTTTTTTTGTTCAGAGGTTCTACTTAGACCTAGGTTTTAAATTCATTAGGCTTGGAGATAGTTCTTAAGTGAAAATTTTTTATTAAAATTTACTCATCACATCATTCATTTTAAGGCCAACCAGGTTCTAAGGATGCATAGTTTTCTAGGCACTAGGTTTATTAACTTACCATGGTTAAAATCACGATGTGCCCTTTAGGACGCACTGCGTTCTCCAAGGGTGCCACTCGCCTCTTGAATGAATTTGGTAGACGTCAAAACCATGGAGTCAATATTCCATTAGGTGATATTGTGGGAGACTAAGGGCCTCTAAGGAATAAGGACCCTGCCTTATTACATTCCCCTTAGAATCATCGTGAGTGACTATCACAGTATCGTGGGTCTATCGAACTAGGTAATTGTTAACCTACAGTTCAAGCCACGATGAGAGTGTTAGTAGGTTGTGGCAGGGTTCCTGCCACACCTCTCCCTCAATGTCTCTGGTTTTCATACGTGACCCCTCTACTCCAAATGTGAGTTTGATTAGCAACCTATCGTCACCCTGCATCCATCAACAAAATTTTCAGCAATCCATAAACAACATCATATTATATCATTCATATGTCACATATGCAATAACAAAAATGTGCAAACTATAAACGGTCCACTCCCTGACTCGATCTAGAGTCCAAGGAGGTTCATCGATGTTGTTGGCATCATCAACCTATCAAGAGTCATGCACACTCAGGAGAACCCAATCAAAAGAAACTGTCTATACATAACATAATATAACATGTAACATCCCCAAAAATAAATTATTTTTGAATTTGAAATTTCTTAGGAAAATTATTTAGTTTTTGGTAAATTCGAATTTGGAAAATTTTTGCCAATTATGGAAATTTTGAATTTTG
>JASDQU010171671.1:5498-20955 GCA_032191745.1 Picea mariana
AAAACTGTTGGAGGTAGATACTTTTGCATTTCACACATTAGTCAGGGAATTTCTCTCTTCCAATACCTTATATATTCTTTATGGGTTTCTTTAGATGAAAGCCACCTACAGATGGTGCAAGAAAATAACAAGTTTGAACAATATCAAGGTATATATATAATTGCAAATAAAACACAATATGTCAATAAGTTCTACTACAAAGCACTAAAGAAACATTTTCCATACAAAATTGCATTACTTACCTCATGTATTTTCTAAGATCATATACAACTTGTTTTATGTTGGTGTCAAAGTTGTCTAGGAGAGATAGAGGTAGAACATACTGTAAAAAAAATCAAATCATTAATATTTATTTCCAAATTAGAGAAAACAATTACTAAAAATATGTATACCAATATGTTAATCTACCTAATAATTACCTTAATGAATGTATGTCAATCATGTGTTTTATCCCCACCAAAATCACCTTTTTCATTAAGATATTTTGTATGTTCGACAAAAACCCCATCGGAAACCTAATTTTCCGAATGACCTCTTTTACAACATTGCTCTGTTGCTCTATCAATAACCATGGAAGACTAATATTTTGTTCTCGACCATCACCATTAGAATTAATAATCACACTTTTCAATGTGTGATTAGCATCATGGATGTCACTACAAATATTTTCAATTCTTTCTTTCTCGGTCCTTCCATCTAAGATTCGCCATAACAATTATGTTATATTCTTCCAGATATGCATTGTATCAAACAGATGAACTATTTGTAGGTGCTCGTAGTAGGGAAACCTACTAAATTGTATGGGGTAACTTTTCATTCCTTTTGGAATCCCATTTGTGTCTTAACGGCATTCATGAAACATAAGTGAAATCACATTAACACTAATTAATCAATATAGCTAGGTATCACACTGAACAAAATTCACTGGAAAAAAATCATAAGATTTATAATATTATGATACATAAATAATTTGCATACCTTGATGATTTCTATTATATTCCAACTTCCATATGTGAGGTGTCATTGTTCGTGGTTTTTTTCCATTCTCTTCTTTACCATTGAAATTTTCTTTCTCGATAGTTCGATAACTAATTCTTAAACTAAACTTAAAACTAAAACATAATACCTAAACCTAAATTCACCCAATTTTATCACATTAAATCCATTTAAGAAACCCTAATACTATTAATAAATCAACTAAAAACAATCTAATTCTAACCCTAGACCTTTATATTCATAACTCAACCCTAAAAATTCCTAGACTTACATATAACCAAAAACCTAGAATTTTGAAATATTATCAATTACCTTAATTATCATCATTTATTAATTATAAATTGATTTTAAATTTTGCCTTAGTTCTAGAAATAGGGTGTTACAGATAGCCGACCTAATTACAATCTCAAAATTGTCCTGCATTTACTATTAATTGACCAAGATCATCAAGCTTTGTAACTGACAATTAGTCCTGATGATGAATCCCGATTCGGATTCGAAACGTCGATGACAATAATGGAACCAACTGTGGATTATCCGGCAAAAAACCTCGAAACTACTCACCACAGAAATCTGAAAACAGTAATTCATATCTTTAACTTGGTACTTATTTAATTGGTTCAACATACATTAATTGTATTTAGTTATATGTCCTTATATATAAAATATATAATTATCATGAACGAAACAAAGAAATGAAATGGTATGTCATACTTTCAAGTAAATAAAGACAAGCTAATTAAATACTTGGAACAATCATTGCCAACATTATGTGCTCTCTATTTATCGGCATCCAAGGAGGAAGGTTAAACAAAAATAGGCTACACTGAGTAAGTAGAACAAATCTCTGCAAATGGATTAACACCATAAGTTGCCAATGAAAGTCTAACATTACGAGGTTCTTCTCTAAAAATTGGTTATTTTTCTTCGATGTTCTTCAATGCAGAACCATCTGCAAGCATTCAAAGAAAATCGTCTTCACTCTTGTTATTTGCATGCAAATCCATAAATTGTGTTATACTTGGGCACCTGAACAGTCATTGGAAACATGGAATTATAGGAATACAATGAAGAACTTTGCGAGGCACCTTTTTTGTTGCTTGATTGGTTTGATATCTACTTATTTGACATTGTGGACATTCATTTTCTAATGCATATTGTCCATAGTGTATGATATGATCATTAGTACATGCATCAATAGCTTGATACTCCATTCCAATTTCTTTCATAATCAAAGATATTTCTCGATATGTGCATGGTAAAATATTTGACAGTGGTAATAGAAATTCACCTAACAATCTACACCATTCAAAAAAATAAGTCAACGTAAACAATATTAATTATAAATATCGCATCCCTACTTTATGAATTAATTAACAATAACAATATAGAAAAATAGTCAACCTTTATATATATGTCAATATGACATAAATAATACATTACATACCTTACGATCTGTGTGATACAGGTGTTTGATAAACCATTCAAAACCTTCAAGTTCACCAACAACAATATAGCAGATAGAAGATTTGTTGTTGAGCCTTCATAAAGAGGTTGTCGTGACTTCTCGATTAGAGGATCAACATCATCAATATCATATTGGTTGTCCTCGTCCATTAGAGAAAATGTGTCTTGGATCAATCTATGTATCTCATCTTCCTGATTTGTATCAATAATGTTATCTCCATCCATATCATCATTCAGAACTCGATCCTCAATATTTTGATCTCCATGTTCCTCACCTTGTAAAGTAGTATTTCTACTACTACTTAGCAAATAACTCTCTGGCGGTTGACGTTTTGGGGGCATTGTCTTTATATTTACAAACAATGTATTAAAATTAGTGTGTATAGAACATATATTCAAATGATAAAACATTTGAAAAATACATGACATGATCACTATTACAAATAATACATTATATATCGAATAATGTCTTACCAAGGGATGATATTCATAACCCCCTTCAGCGTGTCCCTTCTTCCTACAATGTTTTTCAGTTGTTGTTATTAAAATTCTTCTTGTTTGAAAGCCCCTGCAATCATTGCAAGGGAAATAACATTTTCCATTTCCCTTTACCTTCAATGCCACTCAAAACTGAGCAAACCTCCTTGCATTTTCATTCATAGTATATATTAATTTGACATGGTAATTTCCTATAAGAACCAATTAAATATTTTAAAAATTAAATTTTGTTAAAACATTGAAAAAAAATTAAAACTAAAACTGCATATACTTCGAGGTCCAATCACAGGAAATATATGTTGCAATGCTAAATTTTGAAAAAAATATTAAAAAAAAATAATTTAAAAATTCATATACTTCGACGTTCAATCACATGAAATATATGTAGCAATGCTAAATTTTGAAAAAAAAAATATAAATTTGGTTAAAACATTCATGTTAAAAAAAAATGAAATTAAAATTTCTTAAAATAGTTTTATATTAAAAAAAACATAAAAAAAAATAAAAAAATTGCCTTGCATGTCTAAAATATGAGCTATGTAGATTGAGAATTGGATGTCTTAAACCAGTACGTGACAAAAAAAAATCAGGGTCAAACAATCACCAGCAAAATTGTCGCAACTATAGCAAATTTGTCGAAATTTGTCTTAAGGACGTGTATTTATTGATCAATTCTCGTCGATATAGAGACGAGAATAAATTATTTGACCCCGAAAAAATTCAATATCCATTGCACTGCACGTGTGGTTCGCACGCATGGCACAAGTCACAATATAGCAATGAACATTCATGGATATATAGATGGTTTTCGGAATCTGACGCTATATCGGCGAACGTCAGGGCCAAACCAAAAAATAAATAAAAGAAAGACAAAATTTTAATGTATTTTTCCATGAATTATAGAAATGTGGAAATATTTCATCGCATTTTGAGCCCATATGTACTAATGAGTCACCTTTGATGTGGAACCTTCTCCTTCCTGTAAATAACTCTTGTATACCTTTCAGTGAGATGAATAGCAGGGGTCCTAGTACTACCAAATAAATCACCTAGAATATTGCTTGTTGATTTAAGAAACATATCTTTGTTATCTCTAGGCCTAACCATTAGTCAATGACATGACAGAAAAGGGTTTGGATAGACTCACCAAAGTGAATGTGGTGGGCTAGAACCCTTGAAAAAATTCAGAAGCAAGGGTGCCTTTGCATCTTATCGTCTTTTCCTCCACCAAATATGCAATGTAGTGAGAAAACCAAAATAGAAATAACTAACTAAAAATATCCTTCTACCATTTACCTTTTAATAGCTCCCTGGCAACAACGCCAAAAATGTTGGGTTAATTAATTGTTACTTTAATACACCATGTACTTGTCAATCTGGTTCGTAAACTTGTGAGTTGTATACACAGTATGTGTTAGTACAAGATGTATGTGTTAGTACAAGATCAAAGTTAAAACTACTCTAACTTCTCAAGAGATAAGTGAACCACACTTCAATCCAATCATTCATTAAGATACTAACAAACCATCAAGCAAACCTTTTGAACAACTTAACTTTGTCCACAAGATTGATATCAAGTATGAGCATAAATTAAATAACTTTGTATGTCATGCATAGATCTTTGATATATGCATGATCATGTTCTATGATATGTTCTCATCCTAATTCTTAATCAATGGATGTTAAGTTTTCACACACAAAAATACTCAAGTGCCGGTAAATAACTTGAAAGCAAGAACTAATAGCTAATTCTTTTGTCAAATCTCCTTCCAAGATTCAAGATGCAATATTTCACTTAATAAGCTAATTGTTCATGCCTTGTATGTGAGGTTAGATTTGATAGCAAGAATCCTAACTATTGTCCAAAAACTAATGAAACATAGTATTAATTATGACCATAAGTTTTACTTCAAACCATCCCTTTCAATCAGTCGGCTATAAAGGTATTGAATCCCCATTCATAAATTGTTGATCTTAAATTGGATTTATTAGTCCAAAGGTAAATCTTATGAGCAATAAGTCTTAACTCTTGAATCCATAATCAATATATTCAATGTGATGAACATGTGGTGGCACTGCTCTTCTTTTATATAAACAAGTTTTTTATACATAGATGTGACTCAGTTTTAATACATTGTGTAGTATTTGTTAGCGACATTATTTGTCTTGGGCTCAATAATACCCAGGTCTGCAGGATACACGGGAAGCGCCCCAGTGCAACGCGGGAGAATCTCTTTTCTGATCACAAGTCAAGTGAGCGGGCGAAGCTTTGTTGACAGTAGCCAAGATCCACCTACAAAGTAGATCGACGGTCATCGGGTTTTCGGGGCTGTCAAGTTGTCCAAGATTTAGCGCATGATATATCTCCCATATTTCAAGAAAAGTCTGGGTCGTCCGATCCAGTTGGGACAGGTGGAAACCAGTCGACGTGTCGGGGATCTGTGTTTTGGGGGACAAGGAGCCTCCCACCTATTGCAGTTGAAAACGTCGATCGGCGAAATGTCGATAAGCGTCCTTCAAAGCTGAGCCCACGGTCCTAGCACCAGGTCACATCAGGCGAGCGTGTAAATGGAGGCAGCCCCCTTTATAGTAGCGAATACTATCTGGGTCGTTCATCTGAAGGACGCGTGGCACACATCCGCGTCTCGTCAGCATTCGGGACTTCGAGGAGTAAGCGCACCTCATTATTTCACCTCTCAAAACCTCAAATCCCAAAACGTTGAAAGCACTCTGGAAGACAGACGTAGGGTCACGGCCCGTGGTCACTTGAGAAAGTAAAAGAACTGTACAAAGGGGAGGACGAAAGCGTCGAGTTAAGTTTCAGGAGGGGGGATTGTGTTTTCCAAGATGTCGGTTCAACGTAATCCAGGGCCCGGTTCCTGCTGGAATGAATGAAGAAGAAAGAGGGTGGTTGAAACCTCCCCTCACTCATTTATTGCAAAGTATGGGTGTCCCGGCCGAAAGCCTACCCTAGTCGGTCTTCTGTACTGGTTCTTTTCATGGAAGCCACGCTGAGTCCTCGACTCACCAGGAAAGCCTGCACACACTAATTCAGCATTTAAGGGCCCAGCTACCCCCTGGCACGAGCCAAGCAAAATTAAGGTGGTGTATGACAGGGGAGTGCAGGCTAGATTTGATTGAAGAGACTCCTCGTCCCGAAAGTCCCGTGGGCCTCTGTTGGGAAAATTTTTAGTAGTATATATATACTTAATTTTGATATTTTTTAGTATCGATGGTAGAGCACAGCTCCCGATTGTAAAGTTTTAACAGACTCTAGTTCTCTGGTTATGTATTGGGATGTAAGATTTCTTGTTTAATGACAGACGGTCTTCTCACTCCATCTTGTTTTCATCTCATACTGAGAGAGTTCGTGATCGATTGATTCGTGCGAATGGTTGCAATTATGTTATGATAAAGGATTTATGGTTGCATTGTTGTATTCTCCAGTTTTCTGCATTTGAATGTAAGAAGATCTTGCGTTTAGATGTTTTCCTTTACAATCTGTTAGAGACCTGATGTTTACAACAGACCCTTGCATCTTTCTGATACAAGTCTTCCCCCTACTCACCCTTACTACAACTTACTGTCTGAAGTTTGATTAAGACCTCACCTGCCCACGCCTACCTGGCCTAGTTTCGGAGTTAGAACACACCGTCTTGTGTTGGCTTCCAATCGATCACCCCATTAAACAAATTGTGACACAAACTGATGGACGTCGGGCTCTTCTCCTGCTGCAATCTAGGGGTGGCTTTAGTCGCCAACATTTCTGGTGCCGTTGTCAGGGACGAAGTTGAAAATCTTCACTGGGATTGAACGACATCAAGCTTCTGATTCTGAAGGTGCATCAGACATCAGAACCATTGAAGATTGCACTTGCACCTGGCAACTCCTCTGAGGTCATTCCACCTAGTAACTCCTCTGTTGCAGTGCCTCTGGCTACACCTGGTAGCTCTTGGGAGACACGAAGCTTAGTTCTGGTCTTTGATGGTGAACAAGGACCGGACACACTCATTCTGCATAGCATTCACCTGGCGACTCCACATTTAAAGACTCCACTAGAAGGGATTTTGTTGACAGAAGGAAGTCCATGTCGAAGGGAAAGACCAGGTATCAATTTATGAGCTTACTGCATGAAGTTTTGTATTTCCTTGTCAGCTCATTCTTCTCTTTCCCTTCATTTATAGAGTATTTTTTCCTCTCCTTTGTACATTATGATGTCCTTGAGCCTCCCCTTATCCACTCAGAAGAAGAAAGCATGCCCTCTTCTTGTGTTGAAGATATTGATCTTGTGCCTTCACCTCTGCCTATCCATGAAGATGAGATCTGTATCACGCCTCCTCTTGGAGTCGAGTGCCCTTGTAGTCCTGAGGAGGTTGAGGATAATTCACAGTCTTCTTAGACCTTGTTCCCCCCTGTTTTTCCTACTGATCCCTCCCAGCCTCTTGCTGAAACCCATGATCAACCTACTGCTTTTCAAGTCAAAATCAAAAATAGGTTGTTTAAACCTCTGAGGCTGCCATATCTCCTTAACCCTTATCCTAATGATTTCTTTGAGTATCTTCCTCGATTCTCTGGGGAAGGTCATGTTACAGCTGAGAAGCATATGGAGGCTTTCGAGACCCTTATTGATCAGTTTGAGATCGTTCACGAAGATGTTGTCATGAGGATGTTCTCACGTTCCCTGTCTGGAGATGCTGCAGCAGGGTTTAGATGTCAGGAGACCGGTTCTATTGGTTCCTGGACTGAACTATACTATGCTTTTTTAAAAATTTGGGGTGAGAACAAGTCCCTTGATCAATATTGGTCTGAGTTTAACGCCTTGAGGAGAGGGGAAGATGAAGCCTTGATTATTCTCAACAGAATATTTTTTAGTGCTTAGCATAGTTTGCCTGTAGAGATCAGACCCATGGAGACTGTTGCTATGGTGTACTATATCATGGCTCAGCATCTAGAGCTAGTCTTCCTCCTGAGAGAGAGGAAATCCTCATCATTGATACATCTGTTTGAGGATGCTATAGAGGTTGAAGGAAACATCAAGGCTAGCAGGTGGACTCATAAGCAAGCAGATTTTCATATACAGGAGGAAGAAGACTATCAGTATGTTTCAGAATCTGAACAAGGATATAGCAATTATGGATCAGATCTGGAACAAGAACCCAGAAGTGGTCATTATGACCTAGAGCCTACTTCTCCTTTATTTGAATATCATCTTTCTGGGGTAAAAGTTGCAGCTGCAGAAGATCCAAAGTGGCTTTTCAAGGAGGGAGAGGGACATTCTTTTGTGAGCAGAGAATTTTTTGCAAAGGAGCATCATGGTCTTCTGAAGTGGCCAGGGTTTTTTCATATTCCCCACAATCCAGTGGTCATATACATGGAGTCCTACATTTCAGATTTCCTGAAATGTTCTATAAAGATTAATCCACCAATACTCACAAGGGAGTATTGCGTTAAGAAAGATTTCCAAGACCACATTATAGAGCCTATTCCTTTATTAATTAAGGAAAGGCCATGGGTGGAAATCAGCTCTACTAGGCTTGCAGGAAGCACCGAGCAGCATAAAGAGGAGGGGATTAGTAGACATCTCATCTCCTATCCAAAGCCTGTTTGTGGGCAAGGGTCATCAGGCATTGGCTAGCCTGCATCTGTCCTCCACCCACTTGTGCACTCTGAAGACATCATGCCACAGGTGAACAGCCACGGAGGACAAGAGATGTTTTCTGACCAACTAAACTCCCCTGGCACTATATATTGTGACCTTGTGGGGTCTTATATGGAGTTGTGCTTCCCAAAGGATTTGGAGCCTATAAATTTATTCCCCTTCTCAACTGTTGGGGGTATGGACATCATGGTTAACCTCATCTTCATCTGGCTTTCATACCTCCCTAGCATTTTATGGAGCATCTGCGGTAAAGAGAATGGACGAATCACCAAGCAGCATGGGTGGCTATGGTGGAAATTTGCTTTCACCTAGCTCATATATATTCAGTTTAGTAGCTTAGGGCCTATACATAAATAAGCTCTTTTGAGCAGGCGCGTTTGTTGGTTTTATTTTCCCTTTCGGCATATATTTCTCAGTAAGAGGTTTTGAACTTGACTCCATAGCCCAACAACAAGGCACTGGAACTGCAAAATGAGTCCTTAGAGCATCACAGGGATGACTCTATCCCCCATGGAGCCTAATGTTAGCGACATTATTTGTCTTGGGCTCAATAATACCCAGGTCTGCAGGATACACGGGAAGCGCCCCAGCGCAACGCGGGAGAATCTCTTTTCCGATCACAAGTCAAGCGAGCGGGCGAAGTTTTGTTGACAGCAGCCAAGATCCACCTACAAAGTAGATCGACGGTCATCGGGTTTTCGGGGCTGTCAAGTTGTCCGAGATTTAGCGCATGATATAGCTCCCATATTTCAAGACAAGTCTGGGTCGTCCGATCCAGTTGGGACAGGTGGCAACCAGTCGACGTGTCGGGGATCGGTGTTTCGGGGGACAAGGAGCCTCCCACCTATTGCAATTGAAATTGTCGATCGGGGAAATGCCGATAAGCGTCCTTCAAAGCTGAGCCCACGGTCCTAGCACCAGGTCACATTAGGCGAGCGTGTAAATGGAGGCATCCCCCTTTATAGTAGCGAATACTATCTGGGTCATTCATCTAAAGGACGTGTGGCACACATCCGCGTCTCGTCGGCATTCGAGACTTCAAGGAGTAAGCACACCTCATCATTTCACCTCTCAAAACCTCGAATCCCGAAACACCGAAAGCACTCTGGAAGACAGACGTAGGGTCACGACCCGTGGTCACTTGAGAAAGTAAAAGAACTGTACAAAGGGGAGGCCAAAAGTGTCGAGTTAAGTTTTAGGAGGGGGGATTGTGTTCTCCAAGATGTCGGTTCGACGTAATCCAGGGCCCAGTTCCTGTTGGAATGAATGAAGAAGAAAGAGGGTGGTTGAAACCTCCCCTCACTCATTTATTGCAAAGTATGGGTGTCCCGGCCGAAAGCCTACCCTAGTCGGTCTTCTGTACTGGTTCTTTTCATGGAAGCCACGCCGAGTCCTTGACTCGCCAGGAAAGCCTGCACACGCCAATTCATCATTTAAGGGCCCAGCTACCCCTTTGCGCGAGCCAAGCAAAATTAAGATGGTGTATGACAGGGGAGTGCAGGCTAGATTTGATTGAAGAGACTCCTCGTCCCGAAAGTCCCGTGGGCCTCTGTTGGGAAAATGTTTAGTAGTATATATATACTCAATTTTTATATTTTTCAGTATCGATGGTAGAGCACAGCTCTCGATTGTAAAGTTTTAACAGACTCTAGTTCTCTGGTTATGTATTGGGATGTAAGATTTCTTGTTTAATGACAGACAGTCTTCTCACTCCATCTAGTTTTCATCTCATACTGAGAGAGTTCGTGATCGACTGATTCGTGCGAATGGTTGCAATTATGTTATGATAAAGGATTTATGGTTGCATTGTTGTATTCTCCAGTTTTCTGCATTTGAATGTAAGAATATCTTGCGTTTAGATGTTTTCCTCTACAGTCTGTTAGAGACCTGATGTTTACGATAGACCCGTGCATCTTTCTGATACAAGTCTTCCCCCTACTCACCCTTACTACAACTTACTGTCTGAAGTTTGATTAAGACCTCACCTGCCCACGCCTACCTGGCCTAGTTTCGAAGTTAGAACCACACCGTCTTGAGTTGGCTTCCAATCGATCACCCCATTAAACAAATTGTGACACAAACTGATGGGCGTCGGGATCTGCTCCTGCTGCAATCCAGGGATGACTTTCGTCGCCAACAGTATTAATTGATTATCTTAAACAACAATGAAAAATCTAAAGGACAATTACCAATCCCTTGGGATCAACTCTCACAAAGAAGGCTCAGGACATTTTCAGGCTTTTATGTCTTTCTATTACTTATTGAATCGATATATACAGGATTGTGGAATTGTAATTGTAAAGAGCACTTTATAACTTACATCCACCAAAGAGTTAAGCCATGATTTTAATAGAATATAGTGAACCACAAAACAAATACTTATCCCTAATAAAGTGCAAATGATGTTATTGATTATCTCCGAAAATGAACTAAACTACCAATTCGAGTCTCATAAACTATAACAAAAGAGAAAACAAGTAATTTTATGAACCATTCACAAGTTAAAATCTTATTGTAATTATGAAATCCTTGATGGAACATAAGAAATAAAACACCAACATATAAAATGTTAATGAAATTAACTACTACTATAGCATTCAAACTATTCTAGCAACGATATAGCACAAGCATTGCATCCTGGATTGGTGGGCCCTTTCCAACTGATAGCAAGACTTTGAAATTTATAGTAACACGATCAAGAGAACACCATGAGGTTATAGAATGAACACTTTTATTAAAATGTATTATAAACTCACAACATATGCTCCATTACATAGATTGAGTATGAATATAAACAACAGTGATCAGGTATGCTCTTGGATCCAAAATAGACGGCTACAGTATCATGAATTAACTCCTCTTTGTGAAACTTTGATTACATTGAGGCACTACATACATATAGAACCCTAAGTAGAGAGATAATATTATTCCATGCACTCTCGTGAACAAAACACCCAAAATGAAAAAGGCAACGAACATATCCACCATGTTTAACCTTCCACTATCCATATGGTATATTTAGCAATTGAGATGAACTTCAAAGAAATCAGTTTTGATCTTTTGATATCCGTATGAAAAAATTCATACAAATAGCATCTCATTCTCATTTTGGAAGATTCCCCATGAACGTCCTGGGCACAAGAAGGCTTTTACTTTGTGTTTGATCGAAGTCTGGTGCTCTCATGGATGATCTAGAAATCAAGCCAGAGGACACGAACCATGTTGGGTACTAGACCTACAAAACCCATGTTCTCTTTTTCCTCCTGGGTGCACGCATATAGGAAAACCTCCAAACCTAGGTACCAAAACTCCATAGTTGGTGCAATAATTGAACTGCAATTATTCATAGGTAAACATTAGTTCCCAAAAACTCATTAAACCTATTAAAAACTTAGGAAATTAAATATAATAATCAACTAGTACCTCTTTAATGTTTGTTGCAAGGTTTTAGGCTTAGGAGCATGGATTTGTAGAATAATGGAGTTTAGTTTAGGTGTAGTACTGGGAAAATAGTGAGAAAATGGTGTTTAAAATATGGAAAAATGGAGGCCAACAGTTCTTTCAATATTAACAGGGGGTGGGTCATCCTCATCGTCTCCTCCAGCACATCCTTCATCATTCTCTTCTCTTCTAATATTTGATTCGTGTTTCTTTTGTGCAGAGAAGGAACTCCTACCTATATGGGGAACAAAAGAAGATTGAACATTGATAGCATATTACCTCTTTGCCTTGTTCTATTTTGTTGTTGTTGAGTGTTGGAACTAACCTCGGTGACTATATCATCATTACATGGTTGTTTTTCCTTTTTCTTTGGGGTATTTGGGTCATTATCACCAGTTCCTTTGGCAATCCTTATAAAAGGGTTGTTATAACGCATGGATGCAAATTGTTGCCAAAACAGCCCCTCGAGATCAAAACCTTGGAGAGGTTATGATTCTTTCATATTAAATGCATTTAATTAGCATTTCATACATTTCTAAAAAGTGGGAGGTGTTTCTTACTGTTGCGTTGGAAACAGTAAAGGGAAATGAGATCAATTGCCTCTTTCTCTTTCTATCAAAAATGGTATACCATGTGTTATATTGTCTACCGACCTCTACAACAAAATACCTATCACAAAAAAATATCGGAAGCCCCACCAACATTCATATTCCTAGCCCTTGTAATAGCCTAGATTTTACACATAAGTTGTTCTTACATTCCATAGGTATGATGTTCTTGGTGTACACAAACTCCCTTTCCTTTTAGAAAAACCTTTGCTTGTTGGGTTGCCCTTGTTGGTACTTCTCCAGTCAACATAAATCTAAATTATTTCGAAAATATATCTTGAATGAGAAAAAAATGGAATGGTGACTTATGCTTCCAAAGTACAGGGTACCAATATTGAACGGGTTCGTTCTCAACATCCAAAATACTTCTAAGGGGTAACCCCTCAAACACATTACAATAGGCAATTGTCAGGAATAGATACACAATCATGAAAGGAAATCATAATTGGCTAGATGAAAGGAAATCCCATTTGATATTACTTGGCCCAGACAAATATAAATTCCTTTTGCAAAGAAAAATGCAATACATATATAATACTTACCTAGGGATATGAGAATTGGATTCTTGTTCCATCAATCATACAAACAGCCCTGAAAAATCCTGATATGGCTCCACCAACAAAGTTATGTCGATGATCGAAAGATCAGTTGGAAATTCTACAGATGGAACCATGAAATCCTTTAGAAAATTTATCCCACCACCCTGGAAATCCATAAAAGAGCCGGCTTCAGAAAGATTAAGACTTTTGTTGGATGTGGTAAGTCAAATCATTCTTTTAAATAACTTGGGAGTTAATGGAACATGGTTCTTCCCTTAGACAACTACTCGAATTATTATGCTTTTTTAATCAAATATTCATGCACACTAGGAAACCAACTCCCTAAAGTCGAAGACTTCGGGAATGCAACCAAAATTAACTAAGCTAGTTGTACAAATTTTGTTACTATTCTTTTGTTCAAGAGTTAAACTTTGAAACCATTGACATGGTAAAGACCAATGAAAGTCTTTATCTTCGCATGCAAGAGAATTAAGTGTATGCCCACAAAAAGGTTATTTCCTCCTAGCTACCATATTTCTTATTCTTTCAAAAAACTTTGATATATGTGGCACTGAACTATGAAGCTCAAGTTTCTTAAAGGTTAAGTGAATGAGCAAAATTTACTAAAACATCCCTTCGTAACGTACAAATTTGCTTCAAAATACGGGGAACCATAAATGGAAGTTACTTTGGAAAATAAGTGGCATGGGAAAATGGGATAATTAATCCACATTAATCTCAAATCATATCCCTTTACCTTGCAAATTGGAACCAATTAATGGATCATAAATTACCCTCGAGCAATGTGCAAAGTGCAAGATATGGATGAAAATTTCACTAAGTATAGATCACGAAGAGAGATCGATATTTTTAGAAACTAGTGGTGTGGAAGTGTAGGTTCCTAGGAGATGTAAGTGTGTGGAAATGTGAGGTCAAATATATGGAGAGTGTCGAGGGTGGGCTATATGGAGTTCTTCGCACAATCAATTGTGCGAAAGTGGAGATTCAGGGATGTTCTATGTGTGTAGAGGGGAAGTTTCTATGGGGTGAGGAGTTTGTGTGGGGTCTCCACAGTGCATGAAATAAACTAAGTGTTGTAATGTGCATAAAATGGCAAGTGCGAGATGCAAGGGAATGGTTATGAAAAAGGGGATCTCCGCACAAGTAAGAAAAATGTCTAAGCATAGAAAAATATTTGAACGTGGTGGATCATAAAACAAATGAAAGGGGGAAAAATTCTACATAAGGGTAAACTTAGAAATAAAAGGTGATAGATGAAAATGGATCAACAACCCTATGAATTTTTCATTCTATTCTAGTTTGGAAAAAGGAAACATTTTGGGCCATGCTTCCTTTGAGAGGAACTTATATCCTAGGGGGTACCAACATGTGGGTAAAGGAGAATAATCCTTCTATTATAGATTACAATTTCTCATGTGAATGGATATTATTTTTGGAATATGGAATGGAGTAATAAATTCTCTTACTTCGGGCCTCTTCAGGCCATAAGATGGATGACCAATACCCCATGAGGGAATGTGACAATGTAGTGATCTTCATGGATCTAGATATGTATGGATGTATATGGGACCAAACAATCAATCAAACATCATATCCAACACAAACTATGTAACCAATTAGTTCCACACAAAGATGGAGGGGTGAAATAGCATGCAAATAACTCCAAAGAACAAAAATAATAAGCTCCTCTAGTTTCTCAAAAATATAAAACACAAGATGGAAGGTATAAATACATTAGCTACTTGCCAATATGTACCAACAAAAGAGTTACTTTTTGTGTCTCATTTGTAATACTCATATCACAACCATGAATTATTCCTGCCACAACTCCCCTACACACATACATACATACAGATAGATTATTCCCGCCTAATTCACTTTAGGAATAGGAGGGATGCCCTGGAAAAGAAGAAATGCACGGGACATGTCACTTACTCGTTGAAAAAATATGAAATTAATAAATTAAACCCCACTACACCCATAATAATAATGAAATCATGAAACAACCACTCCATGTTTCTTTCATGAAGTAACAGAGAGAGATACATGGATCAACATTCTATCCATACGGCCTATATATGTTCTACCATTGATTTGGTAAAATGTATACCTCATTGTTGGGAAAAAACCATCACTAGAAAGAAATGATGGTTCCAATCGACATTGTTCTTTTCCAAAAACATTTTCTTTCTTTATATTCCATATAAATTTGAAGCGAGGGAAATTCA
>JASDQU010171674.1:0-18297 GCA_032191745.1 Picea mariana
TGCTCTCTCAGCACTTGCAGCACAAGTCTGAGATGCTCTTCATGTTCTTCTCTATTCTTAGAGTAGATTAATATGTCATCAATTAAGACTAGTACAAATTTATCTAAAAATTTACTGAGTACATTGGTCATTAAGCACATGAAAGTGTTAGGGGCATTGATTAACCCANCAGCACTTGCAGCACAAGTCTGAGATGCTCTTCATGTTCTTCTCTATTCTTAGAGTAGATTAATATGTCATCAATTAAGACTAGTACAAATTTATCTAAAAATTTACTGAGTACATTGGTCATTAAGCACATGAAAGTGTCAGGGGAATTGGTTAACCCAAATGACACTACCACAAACTCATAATGACCATACCGTGTTCGGAAAGCGGTTTTATGGATGTCTTCACCCTTGATTCAGACTTGATGGTATCTCGAACTCAATTCAATCTTTGAGAAAATAGACGCGCCTCCCAACTGATCGAATAGATCATCGATCTTGGGCAAGGGGTACTTGTTCTTTATGGTTACTTTATTAAGTTGTCTATAATCTATACACAGTCTAAGGGTGCCATCCTTCTTTTTCACAAATAGGACTGGTGCTCCCCATGGGGACACGCTGGGTGAAATATAACCCTTATCCATCATTTCTTTTAGTTGCAATTTGAGTTCAACTAACTCAGGTATGCTCATCCGTTAGGGTGTCCTAGACACCGACACCACTCCTGGTGCAAGCTCTATCGAGAAGTCAATGTCTCTTCTCGGAGGTAGACCTGATACCTCTGCTGTAAACACATCTTTGTATTCTCTTAGGATAGGGTGTTCATCAGGGCTTGGTTTAGCACCTTGGGTTGTTTTCAACACCTGTATTGCATATAGGGGACATCCCTTTCGACAATACTTTCTCATTTGCAGGGCTGATATTTGTCTCACCGAGACCGATTTTCCGATCCCTTGAAGGGTTATCCTTTTCCCTTCTTTGCTCACACATTCTAAGGTTTTATGGTAACAGTCCAATTTGTCTTTATGGGTGGACAGCCAATCCATACCAATCAACAGATCGTATGATCCTAGGGGTAATACGTTAAGGGTTGCTTGGGTGGGGAATTCACCCAACATTAACTGGCAGGCTGGTATGGCCTCTACCACCTTTCTTTTAGTGCCAGTGGTTAACTGTACCAACCATGGCTTGGTTTGTTTTTGTGGCTATAGCTTACACTTATCCATAGTCTTAGGGGCTATATAACTCAAATTTGAACCAGGGTCAATTAAAACAGACACTAGATGGTTGAAAATCATACCTTCTATTTCCACCATTGAAGCTTGGTGGTCAGCTTGGTTATTATCCAAGGCTGCATAATTCTGCGGCACACTCCTTGCCACATCATTGACTGTGGTAGCTTCCTGAATGTTATAAACTTTCTGGCTGTTCTGTTGTCGGTGTGGAGAGTCTCTCAGGAAATGCTCTTCTCCGCAACCCCAACATTTTAGAGGTTCTTTCTTTGGGTTATTAGTCTTTACTGGTATAGGTCCAGAAGTTTTATTTCCATCTAATGATGGGAAGTTCTGCTGGAGTACACTCCAAGTTGGAAATTTCATTATGGGGTTCTTTTTGTAGCTCTTAAATCCTGAGGATTTGATCTCCTTTTTATGAAATCTCGAACCACTCTTCTGTCTCCAGTCTCCACGAGACTCTGCCCGATGTCCATATTGTTCATGAAAATATGTTGCCTTTCAAATAGTGTCTTCTAAGGTCTTTGGCTCGTCGAATTCAATTCATTCCGGTATTCCTTGGGTAGCCCACTGATGAAGCGTTGCACCTTCGACTTCTCTGCTTTGATGTAGGGTACATATCTCAATAAGTCAAGGAATTTGTTGACATATTCCTCTATAGTAAGTTGTCCCAGTTTTAGTTCATAAAACTCTTTAGCCTTCTCGTCGAAATATATTTCCGACAAATACTTCTTCCGGAAGTACTTCTCAAACCGTTTCCAAGACAGGTCCTCCTCACGGACCCCTTTCATATTCTTAAGGTCTTCCCACTAGATGGAAGCCTTTTCGTTCAGATTGAAAGTGGTCACTCATGCCTTCAAATTCTCTAAAAAATCATGGACTCTGAAATATTTCTTCAGTCCAAGTAGCCAGGCCTCGACTTCCTCTCCCTTCTTTATCTCACCATCGAAGGAGGGAGGTTCAGCCTTTCTGAATTCCTCAAATTTATGACTCTTGGAAGTCTTTTGCTTCTTCTGTTTTCTTCGAGAATAGGAACTGGTCCTGCTGCTAGAAGAGCCTTCTGAATCGCTAGCTTCCTTCTCAGTGGAATCATCCGGCATGGGTCCTTTACCTCTGGGGTGGAACTTTCTTGAGGTGCTCCTCTCAGTATGGCCACTGATACGACCATGTTTATGCACTTCGGGTTCATGCTGCATTTTTCGCTTTAGGTTGTATAAGCTCTGCAGTAACACTGCATTAATTTCAGTTTGCTTTTCTTGTTCTTTCATTGTCAGCCTTGCAGCTTTGCAACTCAACCATGAGACTCCTCACATTCTCGGCTAGGTCTGGAGGGGTTCCTATCGCTCTTCTTTCGTCAGACTCTTCATCTCTATTGTGGGAGCCTTCTCCCATTTTTTGGTGAGTCACCATTCTCTGCGTCTATAAATTCCCGTGGCTGATCGTCCACTTAGGTGAAAAGACAAACACTGGTTGTTAGCCAAGAGTTAGATACATTTTTATAATCTGCGCATAATTTATAACTCTTTCACATGCATACACAGTCGGGTTCTCGTTTTCCAAGTTTTCAATCCTGGACAAGAAATTTATGTTAGGGGGGTTACTCTTTGTAGGAGTACTTCAAACGGAGCTTATGCATGACTCGTTCATGAGCCCAATCAGGCCGAGTGTTGTAACCATGCTCTGATACCACTTTGTCACATACCCACTACCTAAATCGTATTTTTTCTGGTCTTCTGCCGAATCAGAAGCTCTAAAACATCCATGGAGGACCAGCGTAAGTTGGCTCTTTCTCTCTCCTTGCTCTCATGTGGTCGTGGGTCATGATCATAGTCTGAATAAACGCAGTGTCTCTTTCATATTTCGCGCCTCGGCGCTACAGTTACGTCGAGTCATTTGACTTGGCAACCGTCGAACCCCGACAGGGCTAGCGATCGGCCAATGGGGGTGAATCCCTACAGGGTTTGCAAATGGATAATAGGAACAAATCCCAACAGGGCCAAAGAATAGCCAATGAGAAATGACCCCGTTGCGTGGTTAAGTGGAACACAGGTGGCAGAGAGGGAAACGCGACACGGTGGTCGACATGACAAGAGGGGCCCCACTTCACACGCCACACTATTCCGGACCCCCCCCCCATTAAAGAAAGAATGGAAAGGGGGGTCTGGAATCCTCCTGAGCACTGTTGATCATGATGAATTAATCTCAACCGTTCGAGAGTTGAGCGTCCAATTCCGGACCCCCCCCCCATTAAAGGCAGAATGGTAAGGGGGCTCCGGAATGCATGCTCAGCCGTAGATCTGGGCGGGTGGACTCTAGCCATCCARATCTRTTCGCTACTTACCCTAATGCACGCTCACGCCCCAGCGTAAAACTGGCATCTCTTCCTCACATCGGACGATCGTTACGGACCCTGAGATTTCTCGAAGGAATCTGGTYCGTCCATCGGGACTTAGCCACATGCTATTGTCTTGACATTATGGATTGGGATTTGTCAAGGCAAKATCCTGGGTTTTTGTCAACGAAATTCCTGAATCCCCGATCCCCGATTTCCCGAAATGGGTAATCTCTCGACACGTCACCTCCTTAAATCAGATAGTCCACAATTGCTCCGGGATTTCCACCCAGGAAAGTCCCGATCCCTTGTTGCCAGGACTCCCGATCTCGCGATTCCCGATTTCCCGAAATGGGAGATCTCGCGACACGTGGCCTCCGTCAATCGGATGGCTCAAATCTATCCCGGGGTTTCCACATTGGAAAATCTTGAACTCTTGTCAACAGGAATCCCGATTCCGCGATTCCTGATTTCCCGAAATGGGAGATCTCGCGACACGTGGCCTCTGTCAATCAGACGACTCAGATCTATCCCGGGGCTTCCACATTGGAAAATCCCAAACTCTTGTTAACAGGAATCCTGATTCCGCGATTCTTGATTTCTCGAAATGGGAGATCTAGTGACACGTGGCCTCTGTCAGTCGAACGACTCAGATCTATCTTAGGGTTTCCACATTGGAAAATCCTGAACTCTTGTCAACAGGAATCCTAATTTCTCGAAATGGGAGATCTCGCGACACGTGGCCTCCGTCAGTCAGACAGCTCAGATCTATCCCGGGGTTTCCATATTGGAAAATCCCAAACTACTGGGGTGTTAACCCTTGGGTATCTTCTGACAGATCCAACGACTGTCGGGTTTTTCAGCCGAAATCTGACGGCTCAGACAGATTCCTAACTTGTGGGCTCTCCCGCAACTTCCTAAATGTGGAAAGATCCACGGCCCAGATACTCTCATGGACTTTTGGGATCCACGATCCTAAACTCTTCGCTACCCACGAAGATACATGAAAACAAAGTGGTAGGGAATTTAACGCCCTACTTTCTCCTACTAATCTAACGGTGGTGTGTGACCATAGATTTCCCAATGGATCCTCGTCCATCGATTAATACCTATCAGGATTAAGGCACTTAACTTTCCAGCTTCCTCTTACCAAATCTAACGGTCATGAGTGACCATAGATTTCTTGATGAAATCTCGTCCATCGATTCATTACTATCAGAGATTTCTTGGGGCCTTGCGCCCTCATGTCCTCCTTCTAGGTTCTTGGTAAGCCTTTCCAAGGAGGGAATCTCTGTGAAGAGATCTATTCCGGGGCATCCCTGGAGACAGATAAGGATAAACAACTTCTCGAGAACGGGCTGGAAGCCTGACTTGGTTCAACTTATGCATAATTAAATTCATTTATCAACATAAGCCATGCGTGGTTTTTCTATTATAAGCATATACAACTACTAGTACTGATCAAAATACTACTCAGACACTCTTAAGATGAAAACATTCACAATTCCGCAACTTATAAGCATAATTATCAAAATACATATATTTCAAGGTGCCAGAGGCAAAACACTTATCATAAATAACACCAGGGTTAAGCAACTGCTGAGAGGGGTGCTCGTTTCCACCCAACCGTAGGCTTAGCAACTCCCAACGGATTTACCATTAGCCACCCCCGAGCTGAGACCACGATGCTGTGAGACTGCGTCTCTATTTTCCAGTTACCAGGAGTGAAGGTTGCAATCCTTCCTCTCTGCTATCACTCACTCTGCATAATGCCAGAGTTCTCCCCTCATGTCTGCCCCCCAATCGCTTCTACCCCATGCCTTATCCTCTTGCGAGGTTGCGTGTGGCGCAATTACCCTCGCGCTGATCAGGTCTGACGGCTCTACGGATGGGAGGTTCACCTCCCATCCCTCATTAAACCATCTACCTACCAGCCTGCGAGACATTTAATTCGGGGCCAGTGAGCCGCTTTTTGTTCTCCAGGCCAGTGGAGTCCAAATACGGTATTAATTCTTGGTGGAAGTTAACAACACCTTTCCAGGTGCCTTCCACCGCCATCGTGGTCTCCTTTTCTGCACATCCCCTCTCAGCAGTCCTGCAATAAAATTCATAATGTTATTCACATTTATTGACCTTTTCCTCAAGGTCCATTTACATCACATATTCACATTTGTGAGTTTGCCATAGTTCTTGGCCAGTCTAGTTATTTTTACAAACTGGGGGAAATAGGGTGTTACATTATGAAAGGGAAACAATGGTTACTATTTTAAAACAAAACCAATTCATAAGCACATGCTTGACTTTAATAATATCATCATCTTCATTTTACTGAATATTTCATCCAATAGTGTTCACCGTTCTTACATGAAATATTGCCTTTATCAAACTTTCCAAATTAGAGAGCTTCTGTGCAATCACATTTTCTTTGAAAATAGAACATGGGAATAATAAAATGATTTTTGGAAAAATGAGGGGCTTTATAATTTGCGTAAAGTGAAATGATCATGAACGGGAAATAAAAATGATCAATGTTCTTTCTGCAAATAGCTTATCATTCCATCAATCATCAACCAATATGAACAAATTCAAACCTCTATCATAAACCAAATGAAATTCTATAGTTTATTTGCCTTTTAATTCTTTGGAGTTCAATTCATCAATCAAAATATATTAACAAATGTTCTAGAGAATTCCACTAAATAAATTTCAGTATGAAAGATCCATATCTCTAATTCTTTCAAGGTATAACCATTCGATATCTGTCTTTAAAGTTGAGAATAATGTAGGGTTTGATTGTTCTTTCATATACCAACTGATTGAACTAAGTCTCATTCCTGTTTTGTTGCATATACCATAAATGTTTGAATATTTATATCAAGCAATTGTCAAAACCAAAGTGAAATCTAAGTAGGGCTTCTGTATAAGAATAAAATGTTCTTCAATTTTTATGAGCTATCATCAACATGCCATAACCATAATGAACCCAAGAATATACTGTTGGGGTATGCATAGGTTGGAAAGAATTAACACCAATTTCAATATAATAGTTCCAACTTGGTTGTGAGCATAAGAAGAATTCATTTGCAGAGTTGAAGTATCAATAAGTAGACCCAAATGTTGGTGATGAAATCCGCAAAATTGAATAGAGGGTTTCGTGGGGTTTCACATATATTATTTAAAGATAAAAAATTGCTCAAAATTTCCCTTGAACTTGCAATTAAGAGCAAGTCGAGACATAAGGGAAAATTGAAACCCAACATTTTCGAATCCTTTTAAAATCATAAATCACAACCCCATTAATTGCAAGCAGATTTAAACCCATACAAGTAAGAGGTGTATCAAATAGAATCTAGTTTGAAACTCATCCACATGCCCAACATAAGTCACAATCAAAACTGGGCTATCATTACACAATGTGCCCAAACAATTGTTTGCAATTTCCCTTTGAACCAAATACAGAAGCAATCGAAATGATAACTCTGGTAGTGCAAACCTTGGGCCTTTCCTTTATTTTGTTTTAAATCAAAATACAAACCAAATGTAAAAATAAAAAAATGGCGCACGATACTAGGATACAAACCATAATAAACCCACGAAAGAAAGACCATAATGTAGTCAACGTTGGTGAGATTTCATTTTCACACTCATTCACAATTCTTTTTAAAAGACAAACTATTTTTGTAAACTTTCCATGCAAAACCCAAGTTGTAAATACCATTGGAGTTCAAGAACCAATTATTTTTTTATTTATTACTAACCCAAAACATGTAATAACTCGTCATTCACAGTTCTTTTAATATCCATGCACAACACAAAGTCACACTTAAAACACACACACAGACACACACACACACACACACACACACACACACACACACAATATGAAACCAAAATAGGGCCAATATCCAAAATTATCAGTGCAGAGTAACCCATTGATGCCAGAAGAGTAAAAAATGTCCATACATGTCCAAGTCAACTAAATAGACAAAAAATAACACCCAAGGATCGTTATCCAACCACCAACACAATTCCAAAATTCAAAACCCTCAACTAACCAACAACAAAGCATTCATGACCAAATGAAAATGAAAAAAAGGTGGTATACCTCAGGAGGGAAAACCAATGGAGAGTGAAATAAATCTCATTTACTTCACGTCACCTCCTAAATCGGATGAGTAAACCTAAAATATTTCCAACCTTTCCATCTCAACCATCAACCAATCAGATGTTACATGGTGTAAACCATTCATACGCCAACTCAGATTTGCAATTCGAGTTATGTACCATACAATCCATATGTTTAAAGCTATCAACTTGTATTTATAACATATCCAACAACTATATTTATACCATATTCACGAAACACAAAAAAA
The DNA here is from genome assembly GCA_032191745.1 of Picea mariana. Classification (NCBI taxonomy): domain Eukaryota; kingdom Viridiplantae; phylum Streptophyta; class Pinopsida; order Pinales; family Pinaceae; genus Picea; species Picea mariana. Next base: position 7,925 of record JASDQU010171674.1, read on the forward strand.
TGCCAAGGTTTATATACCAACGATGCTAACCATACGACCAAGTATCATAATATCATATGATAGCCTTATCATATGTGAATCTTACCATAAGTCGAGTCATATGCAATAGCTTTGTATAATATTGAACCTTTATATGATAACCAATGTTGCTATATGATATATGTGCATAGAGTAAAATTTAACCATACCCTTTAATATGCCACAAGCTTAACACAATAACAAAGTTTTATGCCCATAATATTGATACTAACATCCCACTTATGTGATGGAATTTTTCTTTCTTTTTCTTCTCATACAAAAACGATTTTCTTAGTGCAATGAAACATGTCACAAAACCATTTATGCATAGAACACCAGGAAGCAATTATGTAACACTTCCAGTCAATTGTTTTGTGAACTACAAAAATTTTCAAGGAGTGAAATCAACTTAACGTTTTTCTCTTTAAGGGGTCCCACCTACTAGTTATATAGTATATTAGATAAAATTAATATAGTGCGTGCATTGCAACTCTTTGCAGGCAGAATTCAATCACAATTTTTTGCATGAACACTTGGGATCCATCAATTCATGGGTAGATCAAGATAGGTTAGCTAAAAGTAAGTCAATATGATCTTGAAATCTCTAATGCTCTATTTTGATAATCGCAAATCTAGTTATTATGCACAACTTATTTATTAGATGTGCACAAATAATTAAATAATGTGCACACATAATTATGCACCAACATTACATTGTAATATTGATTTGGATTTGAGGGGAAGGAAGGATGATTTTCATGTTATCCCCTTGTGATGAAAACTTCCTTCACCCCTTGCAAGGATAGAAGATAAATGAAGTTGGCTTTAGTGAGTGGCTTGGTGACACTATTTGTGACATGATATTTTTAATGAATAAATTGTAAGTCAAGAATTTGATCATGATTGAACTGCCATATGTAGTGCATAGTGCATGTGTTTGGTGCATTGGCACTCAAATAGATTTCATGAAATATTGATGAAATTGTAATTGTCATGCCAAAGTATTGTAGGTTGATCTCGGGGAAAACCAAACGCTATGATAAATTGTCAAATCCAAAAAACTTCTCGATCGACATTAACAATGACTCAATGCTCTACCTATGTAGAAGAAAGAGAAATAACATGCTACTTTTTTATGGACCAAAGGATATGACTCAAATAGAGGTTGAAACTATAACCAAAAGTTGATTTCTGATCATCAACATCACCTACTTAATCTAAATCTATAAATCCAAATGAGGAAAGGGATCCATTTAGTATACTTGATGCTAACCTAAAAATATCTTGAATGTAGTGAAGGATATGCTACACTATGTTCCAATGACTCTCGTGAAGATCTTGCATGAAGTGAGATATTAAACCAAAAAAATAGGAGAGGCCTGGTCGGGTATGGGTCAAGTACAAAATACTTCCTACCAACTATTTATACAAAGTAGGATCAACCTTTGGAATCAAGCACTTGGAAAAAAGTTTGACAATTAACCAGAAAGGAGTAGGGATAGACTTGCAGTATTCCATGTGAAACCTATGAACAAGGTTAAGATCATACTTAGGATGGGAAAAAAATTTCCCCTTTTGATATTATTGGATTATAAGACCAAATAAATAATGAAAAAGGCCTAATTCAAAGATCTCAAACTAGGTCATAAGACTAGACTTCAGATGCTTGATTTGATGGTGATTACTACAAGTTATAAGTAGGTCATCGAAATTGAGAACAAGGGTGATGAGGTCACCATTTGAATTTTTAGTGTAGACGTTGGGATTGGATAGACCCCTATAGAAACTAGAGCCAATAAGGAAACTATCCATATTTTCATACCTAGTTGGAGGAGCTTGCTTGAGATCATAAAGTGACCTCTTGAGGTGACAAACAAGAGAGGAGTCATTTTGAGAAAAAATGGGATGTGGTTCCATGCAGATTAGTTCATTTAATTACCCATGTGGAACTATTCTTTTGACTTCCATCTGATGCACTTCCCAACCTTGAGATGTAACATACCCAACTACCCAGGCCGGGCCACGACACGCGAAATTCTCTCATTATCAGCTATGATACCATATTTTAAACGTACCTAGCATCCAACTAAGCAACATTACGTGCAGAATGCACATAAAAATGAAACTTCTGCTAACTAAAGTAATTCCTTTACTATTAGCCGATTTCCTGTAGCTTACAACTATAATTTATAATAGATTTAGCTACACTCTATAACCATAAAACATATGCATATAAGCATGCTAATAATCAACATGAAATAAAATTAAACCGTTAATTACAGTAACATATAATTCATTCTCATTCACATAGAGTTCATGCACAACAATAACACATATAAATAGATTAGTACAAGATAAAACACTTATCTTTAAACAAGAATCATGCAACCAACTGCTTGGGACAGAAGTTCCACCCAACCATAGATCGACTATTCCAAATCTCAACAACCAGTCACCCTCGAGCTGAGGCTAGTAATCCATAAAAGAGGGCGGTCTCTCACAGCTCACTCACAACTTATAAAGCTCATAACCCAACTGATATTCTCCTACAACTATCCCAATATTTCTACCAACTCTCTTCCTCTTGACCTGACCAACCTAAGGAATGCACCATTTGTGTATCAGGGGATCACCCAAGGGATGTATCATCTTTTTATCAGGGTAACCCAAGGGATGTGCCATCTATCTATCAGGGTTAACACAATGGATGTACCATCCATTTATCAGGGATAGCCCAAGGAATGTGTCATTCATTTATCATGGTCTCTCTTGCACAAGTAACTAGGAATATCTCAGCTCAGAACTCATGGGAACTTGCTGCTAGGAAAAATTTCAGCAAACCAACAACAAACACTTGCTATTTTAGTGAAACTCACATATGAGTTCACTCTTCCGGCGTAAAAACTGAGATGTTTAGTTCTGTAGCTCAAATTCACTTCAATTACAACCAGTTATGCTCCATAATTCTCCCTCCATGGATGCACCAGCTCCAAGCTCTCTTTCTTCCCCTCTCCGACTGTTTTCCCAACCCATACACATTTCTCTCTTATGGCTTGCCTTTCTTGACTCACAATCTTCCCCAAGCTGATTGTACTCAACAACCATGTACCCAATAACTCTAGGACATGACCACTCACACCCACCCTCTTACATGCATTCAATGATTGGCTTTGGAAACACTCAATTAGAAGGATGTGACCACTCACACCCAACCTCTTACATGTATTCATTGATTTGGATTTGGGAACACTCAATCAGAAAGTGGAAGGTTCGTATATAATAAGCAATTTCAAGAAAATGGGTTAAATTAATATACATGGGTAATCCCCCCTTTGACCCCTCTTGGCCATTATCCTAGACACTCCCCCCTCTTGTGGATTAATTCATCCCCCATATTTTTTCCATGTCCCCTTAGCAGTAGGCATCACATTTTTATTATTAAAACATTGAAATACAATTCACATATTACATTGCTTGGCCGTAGCCACATATTGTATCCACATAAGAATTAATTAAACTGGGGATTATAATGGGGATGTTACATTCTGCCTCCCCTACAATTGTGTGGCATCCTCAGTGCACTCTATGCCGACACACACACACACACACACAAATATTTGCAAATTTACATCACAATACTTAGAAATAAAAATTCTATAGTTTAATAGCTGCAACAACAACTCCAACCATCATTCTCCTGTTCCTCTCAACTCGCTGACCCAAGGAATGTACCATTCATTTATCAGGGTTGACCCAAGGGATGTACCATCCGTTTATCATGGCTAACCCAAGGAATGAGACATTCATTTATCAGGGTCCCCAATGCAGCTAGCTAGGACTCTGAGAAGTGGTTCCAGAACTCTAGATGCTCAGAATAGAGTCTTGCATTTTGCCTTCTTCAAAATTGTCAAAAATTTATGGGTACTCTTCCCACATGTTTTATTCATGCTCCCATGTAGCATCTATAGGAACGTAGTAGGTCCATTGAAACTTCACCAGCCCTATAGATTTGTTCTTGAGCACTTTGACTTTCCAGTCCAGGATGCGTACTGGTTCCACCCGGAAATTCCCTTGGTGCTCAACCTCGATCACATCCCAATCAATTATGTGGTTAGGATAAAGTACATACTTATTTAATAATGATACATGGAATACATTATGCACTCTTATGGATGCAGGCAATGCTAGAATGTATGCATTTGGCCTTATCTTTTCTAATATTTCAAAAGGTCCACAATAACTTTCTGCCAACTTCGAGAAAATTCCTAATCTTATTAAACTTCTCTTTTCCTTTACTTTTAAGAACACATGTTCTCCCACTTTAAAATCTCTAAAAACTTTGTTCTTATCTGCATAACTTTTCTACCTATCCCGGGAAACCTTTAAATTCTGCTTTATCTTTTCCATCTGTTCTACCATTTCTTTCAACAATTTTTTCCAGATAACTACTCTGTCTGCCGGATTATCCCAACTCACTAGAGTGTTACATTTTCTACCATACAAGGCTTCAAATGGACTCATTTTCAATGAGGCATGATACCCATTAATGTAGGAAAATTCAACTAAATGATAATCTTCCCATTTTGATGGATGATCCATCACATACATTCTAAGCATGTCCTCAATTATCCTATTAGTCTTTTTTTTTTCCCATCTAACTCTGGATGATACGCTGTACTGAGATTCAAATTTGTTCCAAATACTTTGAACAAACCTTTCCAAAAATTTGAAGTAAACTTTGAATCTCTATACGAAACTATTTTCTTAGGTACTCCATGTAACCTAGAAACATCCTTCATATAAATTTATGCAATATTTGTTGCCTTGTGTGTAGTCTTTACTGGAATAAAATGTGTTGCTTTAGTCAGTTTATACACCACCACCATGATGGAATCATGCTGCTTCATTGTTATGGGAATCTTAGTAATAAAATCAACTATGACTATTTCCCACTTCCATTTTGGAATGGGTAATGGTTGTAGCAAACTTGCTGGGTGTCTATGTCTTGTCTTCACTCTTTGGCATTCTAGACATTTGGCTATGTAATTAGTCACTTCTTTCTTCATTCCCGGCCAAAAGTACTGGCTTCTTACTTCTACAATTGTCTTATGATATCCTGGATGTTCGACATATGGCACATTGTGCATTTTCTTCAGAACTATATTTTTCATCTCATTGGAATTCGACACACATACTTTTCACTTGTACATGAGGATTCCATCCTCTTTCAACTCATATGAATTTAACTTCTGCTGAAATTTACCTCCCTGTAATGTTTATCTTATTTTCACATATTGTTGATCTGAATTCGCTGCTGCAATAACTTGATCTTTCAAATCTGTCCTGTCTGTGCTGATGGATGCCACGTTCACTTCATGAGCTCTTCGGCTGAGTGCATCAACCACTTGATTTTCCTTTCCCTTTAAATGATTAATTTCAAAGTCATATTCACTCATAAATTCCAACCATCTAGTTTCTCTGGCATTTAGTGTTGGATGTCCAAACAAATATTTCATGCCACAATGGTATGTTCTTAGCTTTAATTTCTTACCCATAAGGTAATGCCTCCACATTTTTAATGTATGTACAATCACTGCTAACTCCAAGTCAGGTGTAGCATAATTTCTGTCATGCTCTTTTAATTTTTTGATTCATAACATACCACATTGTACCTTTGAATGAGGACTCCACCGAGTCCTTCCTTACATGCATTGATGCACACAACAAAATCTTCATTTGGATTTGCAATCTTCAATATTGGTGCACTTGTCAATATTTCCTTTAGCTGTCAAAAAATTTCTTCACACTTAGAAATCCATTCAAATTTCACTCCCTTCTTTTGCAAAGAAGTGATTGAACTTGCAATTCTTGAAAAACATTTTATGAATATTCAGTAATAACCGACAAGACCCATGAATGATCTGACCTCTGTCACATTCTTTGGTGCTATCCATCCTCTAATGGCCTCTATCTTCTCAGGATCAAATTCTATCCCCACTACTAAAATTATATGCCCCAAGTAGTGAATCTTCTTTTGGTAAAATATACACTTACTTAGCTTAGCATACAATTTATGCTGTCTTAAAACTTGCAACACCATTCTTAAATGTTGCTCATGTTATTCTTTTGATTTAGAATAGATGAGGATATCATCTAAGAACACAATCAAAAACTTGTCCAGGTACTCCCTGAACGCTCCATTCATCAGGCACATAAAAACTGTTAGGGCATTTGATAGCCCAAATGGCACTAACGTGAATTCATAATGCCCATATATTGTTTTGAATGCTGTCTTGTTGATGTATTCTTCCTTTATTATTACTTGATAATAACATGATATCAAGTCAAACTTTGAAAAGATTCTTGCACGTTTTAGCTGGTCAAACAAATCATCAATTCTTGGCAAAGGATACTAATTCTTTATGGTAATGTTATTAAGTTGCCCGAAATCAATACATAACCTTAAGACTCCATCCTTATTCTTTACAAAAAGAACCGAGGCTCCCCAAGGTGATACACTTGGGAGTATGTACCCCTTCTTTAATAGTTATTCAAGCTGCATCTACAACTCTTTTAGTTCTGGTGTACCCATTCTGTAAGGTGTCTTAGACACTGGGGCAGCTCATGTCACCAAATCAATAGAGAAATCAATGTCTCTTTTTGGTGGTAGTCATAGAATTTCTCTAAAAACATCTTCAAAATCCCTCAGAACTGGATGATATTCAATGATTGCCACTTTTCCTTTGGTTGCCTCCTCCATATGGACTGTTGAAATAATGTAACTGCGAAGACCATTCTTATTCTTATTGTTATTGTTATTTTACTATTCGGATTAATCCCCATTGTGGATTAATCATGTCGGTAATTGTATAAGGACCAAATCCCCTTTTGCGGATTGGTCATCGAACAATTATAAAGGGCAGAATAAGAAGTCGGCCCTAACAATTATTATTGAATACCTAGAATTAATTAAAGGTGGGTTTACCCACCCAGAGTGAGAGGTCGACCCTACTAGTGAAACCCTTTCACACATTCCAGTCTTGTATATATAGGAGTCTAGCGCCTCACTTCTAACACACAACTCACTTGCTCATTATCTCATGAGGCAAGCTGCAATTACCAGTTAGAGAGAGGAGAAGAAGAGTGGCACATCTCTTGGGGAGGATTATCTGTATTGGTTTGAGTTATCTCTTGAACATTGTATAAGCTATTTATGATAAGGAAGTTTTTGCTGGGTTTTCTTCCCCTAGAGGGTTTCCCAGGATAAATGCTGTGTCTCTTGTGAATGTGTATTTCTCATTGATATTGTTCTTATGATGCTCTTATCTATTGAAATGCAAAGAACTATAATAATGGCATAAACATTAACATGGTATCAGAGCCAACCTGAAGGAAGCATATTTCGCAAGAGGAAAAACGTCACTGTTACCGTACCCAAAAATTAGGGTTTTGCAAAAGTGAATCTTTTCAGCTCCCTAACCACCTAGAAAGCTGCACCCTCCCCCAAGGATCATTTTGGCACTTAGAGCTCACCTTTTCAGTGGCTAGATATCCCAGAAAGTGAAACCCCAATTTCACAAAGTACCAGAAAACTAGAAAACCAAAGTACCAGAAGTACCAGAAAACCAGAAGCACCAGTCCAAAAATCCGCAGATCAAGTTTGAGGGGGTAAAAGTTGGATTTTAGAAATTCCGACTGCACCAGCTAACTTGCCTCAGCTCAACGCATCTATCCACTAGATCAGATTTTCAAAACTCGAAGTTTGAAAAATTAAGGTTTCCTCATAAAACCCTAAGTTGCAGTTGCAGTCTCAGAACCAGCTGCAGTTGCAGTACCAATTTTAGTTGCAGCTGTAGAACCAGTTGCAATCACCCTTGAAATTTTCTCAAGAGTTGACAATGATTACCGCTGCTACCAGATGGAGCCACTACCTGCAAATGCTATCAAAGGTATGTACTTACATATGTTTAATGGTTAAACCCTAAAGAGTATTTGCAGCAGAAGGGATCTCTTGCCATAGATCCAGAAGGGTGTCAAGATCCAACACATTCAAAGGAATGATGCAACCCAGGTGTGATTATTCTAATATGAATCTATTTCTCATGACATTATTTTAATCAGTGTTGCATGTTAAAGCTATGATCAAATTATTAGAAGGATTGAAAGTTGATCATAGAGCTTATTCTCTAACCTAAACTTCTGTCAAGATAGTGTATTGTCTCAGCACAGAAGACATGTTGAAGAAAGCACTCGTCATTTTGAGTGAAGGAGACCTGAAAGAAAAGCAAGCACTCACTCTTGAGGAAAAGGCTCCAGGTTTGATTAATCAAGATTCAAAGGTACACATTACAAGCTGATGACTTTAGTTGAGATAGAAATCGTCGTAAAGTATTATACTTGATAGCATGTGAGAATATAGATGTAAATACTTTGCCTGATATGACTAACACCTCCTCAAGGAGAAACCTAGTGTGTTAGTTCCAAGTTACCATGGAAGAATGCTTGGTCACAACACTATGAGAGTGTTGACCTCATTTCATATTGTATTCCTTACCTTTAATCTTTGCTTAAGATAAATTATAAGTGATATCTCTAAAGGAGCTACTGTGATGATTGTTCGTTCTATTGCTTTATATTATCAAGAAGGATATTATTCTTGCTTGTTGTTTTGTTGACCTTGCTCCAGGTCACATGAGGAAGCTATAACAAAGGTTGCAGAAGGAAACATGATAAAGGAGAGATCATAAATGAAGCAATCATCAGTGGAAAAGAAGAAGGTGGGTCACTCAGAAGCTGCCATGACCCACGCTATTGAAGAATCCATGCGAACTCTAGGAGATTAGCTCACATCAAATACAAGGCGCTACCATACATATGCAAAGCGGTCATAGGTTTATTAGAACTCAAAGGTGACCATGAAGGCGTATGCAATGGATGTGCACAAGGGAAGAACATCAAGAACCTGTTTCCAAAGAGGGACAACAAGACAGAAGGAATCCCAGAACTCATCCATTCAGATGTGTGTGGCCAAATGCCATCATCCTCCATTAATGGGTATGTATACTATGTATCATTCATTAATGATTGTTCTCATAAAAAGACCTGGATATATTTGAAGTGTTCAACAAGATCAAGGAATTCAAAGCCTTGATAGAAAACCTTTCTGTAAGGAAGATTAAGATACTCAGGTTAGATAATGGAGGAAAATATACCTCAAAAGAATTCGTGAATTTCTACAAATATGTTGGGATCAAGATCCCCAACAAAATGGTGTAGCTGAACGAAAGAACAGAACCATGCTGGAAGCTATGAAGATCAAGATATTCCTATGTGCTTATGGGCAGAAGTAGCAATGACAACTGTTTATGTGCAGAACCGATTGCCCCATAGTGCACTTGGGCTTAAGACACCAGAAGAGATGTTCACCGGAAAGAAGCCAGAGGTAAGCCATCTCAAAAATATTTGGCTATCCAATGTTTATTCATATACCGAAAGAGAAAAGAAACAAGCTGGACCCTTCAGGAATAAAGGGAATATTTGTGGGATACTGTGAGGTATCCAAGGCCTTCAGAATCTACATACCTAGTCACTGCGATATTGAGATCAGTAGGGACATGACCTTTGATGAAGAAGCAACACTTAATAAATCGAGAAGATGCCAGCTTGAAGAAGTATATGAAGAGGAACCTATAAATCCTAGGACTATAGAATCCATGAGGGAAGTTCCTAGAGCTGCAGAACGAGCTTGGGCTTTACCAAGAGTAAAGCAGACTCAAATCTCTACTTCAAAATTATGGATAATGAACTAGTAATATTACTACTATATGTGGATGAGTTATTCTTAACTGGAGAAGAAAAGCTCATCACCAAATGTAAATAGAGACTTGCCATAGAATTTGAAATGAAAGACCTTGGTCTAATGCATTACTTCTTAGGTCTTGAGGTATGGCAGAGTCCAGAAGAATCTTCCTTAACCAAGGGAAGTACATGGTCGAAATCTTAAAGAGATTCAACATGCTAGAATGCAAGTCCATGAATACTCCCATGGAAGCGAAGCTGAAGCTGCTGGTCGATACTTCATCAGATTTGATAGATGCCACACTATACAGACAGATTATTGGATCGCTGATGTACCTGACGAATACCAGACCAGACATCTGTTTTGCAGTGAACACCTTGAGTCAATTTTTGGTAGAGCCCAGACGTGTTCACCTAGTGGCTGCAAAACATGTGATGAGGTACCTTAAAGGTACAATGGATTATGGTCTCAGCTATGATGGAGATCATGACTTCACATTGAGTGGATATACTGATGAAGATTGGGCAGGAAGCGTTGCAGAAAAAAAAAGCACTTC